>JADBJO010005306.1:85000-87500 GCA_016801955.1 Conus betulinus | reverse complement strand
GGGGGGGGGGGGGGGGGGGGGGGGGGGGGGGGGGGGGGGGGGGGGGGGGGGGGGGGGATGACTTGTCTCCTGTCAAGCACTTCCTAGAGTGAGTTTTCTTCCTATTAAATAGTAATAGTAATAATAATAAATAATTACCGAAACACTTGTCTGAGGGGGGTTCTTCTCTGAAGACTTTCTCCTGTCCAGCTGTCCCTACAGTTTTCTTCCTTCCAATGAACCGTAGTTTGCGCTGTGTCTTTTTTGCACGTGCCCTTTGCCAGTTAACAAACAAAAGTAAAGGTATTCGAGCAGCCAGGAAATTGGTGAAAGGAAAGACTGGGCCGCTAAAAACTGAAAACCACCACAACAGTAAACACAACAGCAAAACAACAAACATGTTGTTTGAAAACGAACAACAAATAAAACAAAACAAAAACATGTTGTTTGAAAGTTTAGTTCTCTGTTAAGTTTATCTGACTTATTTCATAGTAATGCCGGATTACTTTCATCACTTTCAACTTTTCAATCTGGAAACTTTCTTTTGCATTGGGATTTTTACACACATGACAGAAAGGAATCAACCTCCAGACGAACATTATCTCATTTAACACCGAGCAGAGAAAGAAAAGAAATGAAAGAAAGAAAGAAGAATGAAAGAAAGAAAGAAAGAAAAAGAAATACTGGTGAAAGAAAAAGAAATGAATTGATCTTTTTGAGTTGTTTCTTCCCTCTCCACAGTAAAGGAAAAAAAAAAAAAAAAAAAAAAAAAAAAGAAAAACCAAAAAATTGTTTTTCTGCCTGTGGGCTTTTGATAAACTTGCACGTGGACTTTGTGTGTGTGAGGCTGGGATCGGTATGTTCGCGCTTTTGATACTAATGCTCCTTTCAACCGTTCACTCCGCCCGTTTTCACAGCAATACCGTTTTGTCCCCCCCCATCCCCTCAGTTGCAAAAAAAAAAAAAAAAAAAAAAGAGGCAAACTCTTCACTTAGACGCTTGGCTTGGCCCAGGACGGGGTCCCTCTATTCAGCGTTTCACCGAAGAGGGGGAGTCAAACAAGGCCGCGTCTCTGGCCTTTTGTCGTATCCACCGCCATCCAGCTTTCCTTCCCCAACCCCGCTTGACTTCCCAGCAGGCGAGCTATTCTGCCCGGGGGCCAATGTGTTCGTGTCTCTTTCAGTCGTGTTGGAATACCTGGGGATTTCTATGCCACAGAGCTGCCATCTCCCCACCCCTACCCCCTACCTCCCCGTCTACCCCTTCCCCTTTCCCCTCTCCCTCCCAGTCCCTCTCCCTTCTTTCCTTTCTTGGAGAGAGAGAGAGAGAGCTCAGCACTATCTCAGCGGGGTTGTAATCTGTAGTTTTTGTGCCTTTCCTAGACAACGTTTCGAGTTCTCCAGTCGGCTAGGAGGTCACCAATGAAGACCTGATTTACCCTGGTTCAGGGTCTGTTTAATCTCTTTTGTTTTGCCTTGTCAAACACGTCGTTCTCCATCAACCACCCTCCTCCTCCTCCTCCTCCTTCTTTTCCACCTCCTCCTCAACTCTTCCATCCTCACTCCAGAATTAACTCGTCGTATCAAACACCATCATTGTTCTGTCAGGAGGGGATGAAAAGAAAAGGCTGGAAATCCTTCGCGGTTGGAGAGAAACAGGCAAGGGGATTTGATGAGGTGTTGTGTTGCCAGAGTTAAGCCTCTGTGTGCTTGTTGATATGCTGGCTGGGCCGTGGGTGGGGGTGGGGGGGGGGTGGGGGGGCGGGGGGGGGGGGGGGGGGGGGGGGGGGGGGGGCGGGGGGAGTTGAACTGGTGCAGCCAAGAGGTGAGAAAACGGTTAAGTGAGATGCACTTGGTGGACGCCGTTGAAATTTGTGTGGTTGGCTGTTGTGTATGTCCTTGGTGAGTTTTTAAAATGAAATTGGGCTGCTTATTAATTCCCTTTGTTGTCTTTTCTTCTTGTTTTATATTTTACTTTCTTTCTCTTTTTTGCTTATTTGTTTTGTTTACTAATCTGCAGTCACCCCTCCCTCCCTCCCTCCCTCTCCTCTCTCTCTCTCTCTCTCTCTCTCTCTCTCTCTCTCTCCTCTCTCTCTCTCTCTCTGTGTACTTTGTTATTCTCTGTTGCTTTTAGTTCCTTTGTGTTCCTTCCGCTCTGCTTCTCAATTCACAAATGCCATATAAGATTGGCTACATCCATATATGCTATTGGTCTTGTTGTTATTTGTGTGTGTGTGTATGTGTGTGTGTGGTGTGTGTGTGTGTGTGTGTGTGTGTGTGTGCGTGCGTGCGTGCGTACGTCCGTGCGTGTGTGTGGGTGTGTGTGTGTGTGTGTGTGTGTGTGTGTGTGTGTGTGTGTGTGTGTGGTTGTACTTTAAACTGCTATGCCTCCATTTGTTGGTTTAGCTGTTGATGTCATGTATTCGCTTCTTGGTGATGGCTGTGACTGTTTGGCTTTGTTTAGTTTGTTGTATGTTTATATCATCATGTTTTGAAGCATGCGTTGCGTCATTTAGTACCAG
>JADBJO010005306.1:77500-80000 GCA_016801955.1 Conus betulinus | reverse complement strand
TGTGCGTGTGTGCATGTGTGTGTGCGCATGTGTGTGTGCATGTGTGCATGTGTGTGTGTGTGTGTGTGTGTGCGCGCGCGCGCGCGCGCGAGCGCGCGCGAGCGACCGAATCAATTTTGGCTAGAAAGCATAGTCATCGTTTGGGAAGGGGAAGGCAGAACATATGGACAGGATGGGGGCCAGGGGGACGGGAAAGGGGGGAGGGTGGGGGCGCAGGCGCAGAATAAATAAGACGACCGAGTTTCAGACCGATTCCTGGCATCTCGGCCAGGGAGTCGGAACCAGAAGCCAGACGACTGTCCCTGAAGCGACATAGCCAGTCCTGCACAGGAAGGGACGTAACCCCTCCTCACAGGCTGGGAGTTTACTTCCAGTGTGATCGAAGATATAAAGGGGACAGGATCAGTATTTCGCCTGGCTTTTCCACTAGCCGTCATTGTTGGAGTCCTGCATGATGTTTGCTGTTTAAGCGGGAGCGTATGGATCCCCCCCCCCCCCCCACACACACACACATTCCTTGGGCATGCAGGAGGAGAATAGGACAGGGGGAGTATCGTACAGAGGGAGGGGGGAGGGGATCAGTATTGGGCAGTGGAAGTATGGTACAGGAAGTAGTATTGGACAGGGGGAGTATGGTACGGGGGTAGTGGGGGGTGGTTGGGGGGGGGGTGGAGGCAATATTGGGCAGGTGAAGTGGGAGGTATCGAGCAGGGCATCTATTGATAGGGGGAGAACATTGAGCTGACCCCCCCTCTACCACATCCATTGTGTGCATGTGCAGCAAGAAAATGATTCAGTCAGCTGGACCGCCCGGTCAGGTTACCGCTTATGACAGCTTCTTGTTGCTATCTGTTCAGCAAGGGCGGCTTTTTGCCTGAACGAGTCCTTTGACCCCTCGTGCGTGAATCACCACGTATGTGCTTCAAACGTGATAGTTGGACTGTCAGCAGCAGCAAAACATATCGTACAGACGGCCAACTTAGAGAACTGACGGCAGACACACAGCCAGTCAGATCAACAGGAAGTACTGAATGCCTTCAGTATGTGGAATGGGAACTCCAACTAGCGAAAGGCGAAGAGACGGATTGGTCTTCCATCTACAGTTTTCTGTATAACCTAGCCAGACAATGCCGTTTAAGGCTGTCCCCCATGTTAGAGAAAAAAGGAGAAGTTACTATCACACACACACACACACACACACACACACACACACACACACACACACCACACACACACACACACACACACACACACACACACAGACAGAGAGAGAGACGAGAGAGCGAGAAGAGGAGAGAGAAGAGAGAGAGAGAGAGAATTCCTTTAGGGGTGTTTCATGGTAACAAAACAACTATAGAAACAAAAAAAAAATATTATTAAACAATACCTCAGCATGAATAACTCATGTCAGTTTCAGTGCTGAGATTCACACTGTACACTCGCATGAAAATAGCATGTCTGATCAGAAATCATAACAGAAGGTAAAAAAATTCATGAGGTGGTTTTTTTTTTTCTGAACCAAAGGCGGATAAATGGACCCCCCAACGGCACAAAACAGCGGATGGCAATCAACTAAACGTTAGAAGCAGAGAACAATAAATCTGAGTCAGAGTTGGAGGAGGAGAACAGAAAAAGCGGAAATCAGAAGCACAAACAGTTCTAGGCGGCGGGGATACCAATCAATTGAAAGATCCAGCGGCATGTTCACAGAGGGAGAGAGACGTGTCTGCGTGGGAGGGAGAGGGGGGGGGGGGGGGGACGGATGACAGGAGAAGGGGGATAAGGGGGAGAGGAAAAAAAGTGCAAACACTTTTCTAGAGCCACAAATGTAAGTAGCCCACAAATCCGGACAAGCAACAACAACAACAACAACAACAAAAACCGACAACAGAGAAACAGAATAAGAACAACAGAATTATCAAGCCGAGTCGAAGCAAATGCGAATACGAATGATTGATTGTCTCAAGCCTTTGATTCCATTATACAATCAAGAATAGCCGGAAGGGATGGCAAACTAAACAATCGGTTAAAACGAAAATTTAAAAGAAAAACAGAAGGTAAGATCCCCTGTCATGAAAAGGAAGCCATATCACAGTGGGTTTATGTAACAATGCACACGAGTTCCACAACAATGGATATACAGTCACTTCCAGAGAAGTTTCTGGACTTCACCAGACGTACAGGTTGGGGCACAGGGGCGTCTCCAGGTCAGCGCGATCTCTCTGGCTGGCTGGGTTGTTGAGACGCTACTCGGACTCAAAGAGATTTAAAGAAAAGAGGAAAACTTACTTGCACAGAATTTCCGGAAGGCTGTGGATAAAATCTATATTAAAAAAATAAAGAAAGAAAAAAGAAAAACAGCCTAACCTTATTCCCTCCCCTTTCGCTGCCATCCCCATAGAGACGGGTTGGGCGTGTGGGGAGGGGAGAGGGGATGGGAGGGGGAGAGAGAGAGAGAGAGAGAGAGAGAGGAGAGAGAGAGAGAGAGAGAGAGAGAGAG
>JADBJO010005306.1:55000-75000 GCA_016801955.1 Conus betulinus | reverse complement strand
CAAGACAAGCCCATACTAAAACTCCAGCCATTCCGCTTAACTTATCATCCTTTGATTTTAAAAAAAAAATCAAAAAGTAAAAACGAACAACAAAAAAAAACCTGCCTAAAATCTAACACCCAAACAGGAACAAACCAACCCTACAAAATGGGCAATTACACAGTGTCCACTCTGCGCAGTGTGTACATACTTAACTACCTAGCTGCCAGATTTAAACCAAAAATCTAGTATGAATTGTGACCAGATTGAAGAAAGAAAAAAGCATAAAAGAATTTTTAGGAGAAAGACAAACGTATGGTCCACAACAGCAGGTAAATAATGGATGACGGATCTTTTTTTTTTTTTTTTTTTTTTTTTTTTTGGGATTTAAACAAAACTGAACAAGTGAGGATAAACGAGACTGCACAAAGGATGTTACTAGCACAGAATTTCCAGAACGCGTGGAAGCCATTTCTAACAAAAAACAGCTCAAGCATACACCAGGAGTTTCGAAAGCAAAACAGTTATTTTCTCCTCTTTAATTTGAAAAAAAAAAAAAAAAAAAGTGATTTTTTTCCCCGTGGATAACACTTGTTCTCGATTTTTTTTACGTTGACAACTGCTTTTTTCCTAAAAAAACAAAAACAAAAACAAAAAAAAAACCCAGCGATTGTCACTGATTTCACTAGAATCATCGTTTTCTTTCAAGATAGTCGATGTGTTCCTCCGGAAAGAGAAATAGAGAAAAAAAAAAATATCATACCGAAAGTCTATCATATTTTCTAACAAAAGCGACACTTGTTTATCCTCTTCCTCCTCCCCTCACCCCCCCCCCCCCCCCCCCCGCCCCCCCCCTCCCACTACCACCGCCCACCCTCTTGGAAATAACTTAACCCTGTTTTTCCTATAGAACGACTGTTTTTTTTTTTTTTTGTTTTTTTGTTTTTTTTGCCACAGAATGACTGCTCTTTTCCTCGATAAAAACAGTGATTATTTCATTTGCCCATAATCATTGGTTTGTCTGCTTTCTGTATTAAGAAAAAAAAAAAGGACAAGAAGCAAGGTCATTCATGCATTCCGATCCCTTTCAAATCACACAGTATCGATGTTATTTTCTTGAAGGAACATAACCGTTTTCTTTAGGAAAATATGACTGATAACTCTTTTTTTTTTCTGATGATTATTGTTTTTCTTAAATGATGAAGTTCGTTTTCCTCAGGGAAAACAGGGATAAGAGTAATTCTTTCGTAAGCCCTAAATGAATTGTTTTTGATGACTGTTTTTTCCCAGTTGTTTTTTTTTTTTTTTTTTTTTCCCGGATGAAAACAATTGTCATCCTTTAAAAGAAAAAATGACAGCGCTTACTTTCTCGGAAAATTACGGATTATCAGAGTTTCCTAAATGATCATAACTTTTAACGGATGGATAGCGGTTCCTTATTTTTCTTGAAATCTGATAACTCTTTTCTTCAAACAACAAACAAACAAACGAACAAAAAGCAAGGAAAATAGTTTTTTTTTCCGGATTTGGTTGAGTAAGCTCCTATATTTTTCACTTTGGGGACATTTTCATTTCCCTGTGATCACATCAGTGCTCTTGGCCATCTAAATGACTAGGGGCTAGATCTGGACCAGCAAGGAGCGATAATTCACCTCTGTAACATTAACATCTTCATTGTCTTCCCCTTCCCACACCATCCGCCATCCACCCCTTTCTCTTCAAACGGACATGTCTAAAAAATTGATTCAGAGTTTGTCTCCACGAAGAAGACAGAACAGAGTCAACAACAACAAAAGAAAAAGAAAGAAAGAAAGAAAGAAAGAAAAAGAGAAGAAGAAATCAATAAATGACTATTACTATTACTAGGGTCTACTACTACTACTACCAATACTACAACTACTACTACTACTACTACTACTACTGCTGACAATTCAATAATGGTGATGATGATGATGATAATAATGATAATAATAATGATGATGATGATGACTGTGGTAGGGATGATGATGATGGTGATCATGATGATCGTGATAATGAAAAAATGCACCCCATTCCCATCAATAAATACGACCCTGAACACTCGGTTTCTGTAAGCTGACTCTGTAAAACTTTGGGCTCTTTCATTAAGTTTTCTCTACCACATTCACATCCCATGTGCACGTGGGCAACGGCTCATATAAATACATAAATAAGTGAATAGATAAGCAGGTAAATACAACTCTCAATAAACACAGGAACACTCCAGTCAATGAATAAATAAGAAAGAAACATCAGCAAGCAGTACATACATTAGTCATGAACATACATGAGATAAAAGGCTGTGGGGAAAAAATGGAGGATGAAGGCCTAACACACACACACACACACACACACACACACACACCACACACACAACACACACACACAACACACACACACACACACACACACACACACACACACACACACACACACACACACACAGGAAGAGAGAGAGAGAGATGGGGGAAAAATTGGAGGTCCGGCTAAAAAATGAGAGAGAGAGAGAGAGAGAGAGAGAGAGAGAGAGAGAGAGAGAGAGAGAGAGAGAGAGAGTCTGTGTGTTGTTGGGGGTGGGTGGGTGGGAATTGGGGGTCACACACACACACACACACACACCACACACACACACACACACCACACACACACACACACACACACACACACATTCTCTCTCTCTCTCCATCCTTTCCTCTCCCTCCCTCCCTCCGTCTCTCTCTCTCTGTGTCTCTCTCTCTCTCTCTCTGTATGTATGTATACGTGTGTGTGTGTGTGTGTGTGTGTGTGTGTGTGTGTGTGTGTGTGTGTGTGTGTGTGTGTGAGAGAGAGAGAGAGAGAGAGAGAGAGAAGAGGGAGAGAGAGTTTTGAAGATCACAGACACGCTTATGTAGGCGGACTCAGTTTTTCACTATAATGACTGTTGTCGTTGCTGCTGTGATCATTATGGGCTTGAAACTGACAGCACGTGTCAATGAAAATGTCACTCGCCGACAGGATGAAACACACTTCTATTACCATTTTAAGAGAGAGAGAGAGAGAGAGAGAGAGAGAGAGAGAGAGAGAGGAGAGAGAGGGGTGGTGGCGGTGGTGGTGGTGGTGGAGGGAGTATAAAAACTTGAAGAATGACGAGAAGTAGATAAAATGTTGACTGACACTTTGTTCGCTGCGAAACTGACCACACACTTCAGACCAGGGAAACAGGTGAGTATGTTTCAACACTGTTTTCTTCCTGTTAGAATTAGGCTTTCAAAACGCCAAGCTTTTAAACTTTTTCTAAAACTAAGCAGGTGTATATAAGGTAATCTGTCTGCCTGTCTGTCTGTCTGTCTGCCTGTCTCTCTGTCTGTCTGTCTCTCTTTGTCTGTATGTCTCTCTGTTTGCCCCCCACCCCCACCCCCGTCTCTCTCTTTATGTGTGTGGATTTGTGTGGATTTGTGTGTGTGTGTGTGTGTGTGTGTGTGTGTGTGTGGTGTGTGTGTGTGTGTGTGTGTGTGTGTGTGTGTGTCTGTCTTTTTCTCTATGTCTCTGTGTCTCTCTGTCTGTCTGTCTGTCTCCCCCTCCTCTTCTGTCTCTCCCCTCTCTGTTTTCTCCCCCCTCTTCTCCCCCCCCCCCCCCCCCTCTACTCTCTCTCTCCGCTCTCTCTGTCGCTGTGTCTGTGTGTCTCCCTCCCTCTCTCCTCTCTCTGTCTCTCTGTCCAGTGTGATCTGCCTCCTCCCCGTCTTCTCTGATCTGCCCTCCTTTTCCTCTCTCTGCCTCTCTGCTCTCTCCGCCTCTTCTCTCCTCTCTTCCTCCCCCCCTCTGTCCCTGTGTAACTGTTTGTCGTCTGTCCTGACTGTCTGTCTGTGCTCTCTCTCGTCTCTCCTCTCTCTCTCTCCTCTTCCCTCTCTCTCATCATCTCTACTCTCTCCGTCTCTCTCTCTCTCCTCTGTGTAAGTGTATTGCTTGAATTGTCTTTTTCATCTGTGTGTGTGTGAGGGTCATAGGGGTGTCGTTCCTGTCTGTTCTGTGTCTGTCTTAGTCTCGATGTCCTCTCCTCTCTCTCTCCTCTCTCTCTCTCTTGCTCCTCTCTCTCTCTCTCTCTCCTTCTCTCTCATCTCTCGATGTAATTGTCTCAAAATTGATGTAATTGTTCCTTTTTCATTTATTGTTATTTTGAGGGCATAGTGTGAAAAAGCTTCCACTTATCTATTCACACCTAATTAAAGATTTCAAGTTTCGAGTTTCGAGTCTCGCCTCTCTCTCTCTCTCCCTCTCTCTCTTCTCTCTCCACTCTCTCCCCTCCTCTCTCCCTCCTCTCTCTCCTCTCTCTCTCTCCCTCCCTCCACCTCCCTCCCTCTCCTCTCCTCTCTTCCTCTCTCTCTCTCGCTCCTCTCTCTCTCCCTCCCTCCCTCCCTCCCTCTCCCCTCCTCTCTCTCTCCTCTCCTCTCTCTCTCTCTCTCTCTCTCTCTCCTCCTTTCCTTTCATACTTTCTGACTTTCATTTTTTATTCGTTGTTTCCCCTGTCTGTCCTTTTTACCTTTTTTTTCTTTACTTTTCGTGTTCACGCCGTCCCCCCCCCCCCCCCCCTCCCCCCCCCCCCACCCCTCCCCACTCCTTTTTTTCCAGTTCTTTTTTTTTTCTTCACTAGGTTTCATAGATGTGGGGCGAGGGGGGGGAGGTTGGACAGAAGAAAAAAAAAAGGCGCAGTCATGGATGCATATATTAGTGTATTGTGTCTAACCGTGTGATATATTGGATTGGACTGTACACTCTGATGTACGGTACTGAGTTGTATCAAATTGCGTTACGTTGTAGTGTAGTGTAGTAGTGTAGTGTAGTGTAGTGTAGTGTAGTGTAGTCTAGTGTAGTGTAGTGTAGTGTACTGTACTGTACTGTACTGTACTGTACTGTACTATACTGTAGTGTACTGTACTATACTGTACTGTGGTGTAAAATTGTGTCATGTAGTAAATATCGGCAAACTCCACTATTTGACGTCAGAAATTCTGCTGTTTAACGCTAATGAAATTAGCTGTTGGATGCTAATAAAATTAGCTAATAACCCCACACCAAGCTGCTATTCATCGTGACAAAACGCACGTTTTTCAAGGAATAAACTCTGCTGTATCATGCTATACAAAAGCCTGCTCTTTAACATTTACAATCCTCTAATGTTATGTTTAAAAAATGGAACTGTGTAGAATGACGAGCTCTGCCATTTATGCCACTTATAAAACAGACACGTGTGGGTGTTACTTCATTTTGCCCAAGCATGGAAAATAAAAACAAGACAGTCTATGTCGTATTAGCCTACCACTATAAGTGAAACACGAAAACAAATACTAACTGGACAGATTCAAACGATTCGTCGATCGATAAACACACAAACAGGTGCACAAATAAACAAAGAACATCAACACTTTGTAGAATACAAATCTAGAAAATGGTTGTACAGAACTTTAAATCCCTTAAAATCAAACCCAAAAGGACTCCTTGGATATATCTCTTGACATATCTCCGAACCTGACTCAAATAAATCAAAAGCTGGTTGTGTCTCAAAATTTCCATGGTCTCAGGTACACGTTGCAGGTAGATTCGTACATCTAGCCCACTTTGTTACTATGCAGCGTTTTAATAAAGAAAGACCAACACACACACACACACACACACACACACACACACACACACACACACACACACACACACACTCACCCCCGCTTCACTTCAGGAATGCTGTCTTGCTCACGAGATCTTGGTAAAAGTTATCGGGATGTATAGTGAATATTTCAAGTTCATAGATATAAATACGACTAATAATATAGATTTTTTTTTTCTTTGATTATCATACATTGAGAACCACGACAGTAGTTCTTGAGAATTTTTCAAAACAACGTCAAAGAATCTACCCCAATTCTAAAAAAAAAAAAAAAAAAAAAAAAAGAAAGAAAAAGAAAGAAAGAAAAAACAAAAAAGTTGGATCCCTCCTTAATTGGTTCATGTATCAAAATATGAATGGATTTGTTCTTGGGTCCCAGTTCCATATTTCCGTCCAGTGCGTCGTCCAAATCAGTACCATAATGTTGGCTTCATCTGGCAGACAGACAGACAGACAGACAGACAGACAGATGAACAAACCAACCGACAGATCCCATCTCTTTGGCTGAGGTAATCACTAAAACTCTGGCACATGCCGACGGCTTGTCTAATTTGTCCATTCATAAAAACATCAAGCTGGCACGGTGATATATATATATATATATATATATATATATATATATATATATATATATATATATATATATATATATATATATATATATATAGATATATATATATATATATATATATATATATATTATCCAGATGTCCATCTAGTTAACGAATAAGCTAAACTAATTATAAGAATTAAAAAGAAAAAAAAAGGAGAGAAAAAAAGAAAGACGTCCAGGAGAAAAAAGATAAAGGAAGAAAAACCGTGATTTATTTCTGGTCTTTGCAGGAGTTATGTTCAACACTTGGTGTTTGTTGTTGTTGTTGTTGTTGTTGTTGTTGTGTTGTTGTTGTTTCATAAATGCTATGTGGACATCGTAACTTCAAAGGTAAATAAATAAATAGATAAATTATAAATAAATTAAAAAAAAAAAACATAAATGAGACATAAATGAATATATAGATAAATGAAAAATAAATAATCAAATGACCAGACAAATGAATAGTTAGATAAACAAGTGATAGATAGATGAGTGAATAAATACACAGATAAATAAATCGCTAAATGATGAGGGCAGCTGTCTTCGTTCTCCTCGTTCTCCCTGGCAGGTGGGGATGGGAGTAATCAAAAGATTTTTGATTTAAGGCAGAAAAAAAAACCCAAACTAGTCAAATGTTGGAACATTGCTGAAAATTCTCTCTCTCTCTCTCTCTCTCTCTCTCTCTCTTCTCTCTCTCTCTCTCTCTCTCTCTCTCTCTCTCTCTCTCTCTCTCTCAGTACTCTCTCCTCTCTCTCTCTCTCATTATCTGTACTCGATAGTTGTTTCATTATCTGTGTCTTCGATAGTTGGTTGGTTGGGGAGGTCCCTAATTTTTACTGAATACAAAGGAATGCAGTGCCTACAATACTTTTCCAACTAATGCAATACAATACAATACAAAACAGTACAACAAATAATACAATATAGTACAATACAATACAATGCAAGACAGTACAGTACAACGCAATACAGAAACAGACAGACGTAAAGACAGACAGACGGACAGAGACAAAGACAGGCGGACAGAGACAGACAGACGGACAGACAGAGACAGAGATAGAGATAGAGACAGAGACAGAGAGACAGAAACAGACCGATCAACAGACAGACAGACTGTCAAACAGACAGACAGGCAGACCGACCGACAGACAAACAGACAGGTAGTCTGACAGACATAGACGTGACAGACATAGTGGTGAGGACAGAAGGAGGGGAGGGGGGGGGGGGGTGGTGGGATGCTGTGGGGGAGTGAAGAAAAGGGGTGGATGGTGAGGTTGGAGTGGGTGGGTGGGGGTGCAGGAGTATTTGCGATTGGCCAAGGAGTTAGTAAGTAAGTAAGTGGTTGGTTGCTAGATGCTCGTTACGGTTAAGGTGGAAACGTATCGATTTTGCTTTGCGTGTCTCCTTCCATGCAAAACGATCTTGTCACTTTCCTGAAGAAGCCTTTTGACTGGCGAAAGCTTGAAATAAAAACAATGAACTCCGTGGGCGGTATTGACGACTTATTCTTCATCACCATATATATATATATATATATATATATATATATATAATATATATATATATATATATATATATATATATATATTATTGAATTATAAACAAAGCTTGCTCTTATGTCTCAGATTGTAAAAATAGGGGGGGTGATAAGCCTTCATATCTGCAGTGGTAGATGATTCTGCTTAACTGACAGTATGTGCTTGAGTTGGTGAATGGGGAATTATTATTGTAAATATAACCAGGAGTTATAATGTTAGTGAGCTTCCTCCCCATTGGAGATGGTCTCCCGCTTCGGAGACTATAAGCTTGCTGAAGGTTCATTTTGAGTAGCATTATTATTCCCCATTCACCCACTCAAGCACATACTGTCAGTTAGGCAGAATCATCTACCACTGCAGATATGATGGCTTATCCCCCCACCCCCCACCCCACCCCCCTCTATTTTTACAATCTGAGACATAAGAGCAAGCTTTGTTTATAATTCAATATTTCTTGCAGTCATTGCAACACCTAGCTGCTCTGTAAGTTGCTGGAATGGTGCTCGGTACTTATCCTTGGAATTAGTAGTGTTTTATTATATATATATATATTAATATATATATATCTATATATATATATTTTTTATTATATTATATTATTTATATATACACTTTCCCCCTTTTCGTTCTTTCGTTTCTTCGCTGGCTGCAACGGGGGTGTTGTTGGATTTTTTTTTGAACCCTTGGTGGTGAGAACACAACAGAATTTATGGACTGTGGTGTGTCTCTGTTTGACGCCAAGAGCACAGCCACAGCACAATCAGCCGCCGTGTCTCCCTGATGAGTCCGATCCAGCGGACAAAAGGCCTAGGAGCGGGCAATACTTATAGATCTGCCTTCCAGAGGGATTGCGATTGTTCCCTCAGGCAGCTAGTGAAGGGTTTTTCATATTTGTGATATATGCTTTCATTTTCTTCATCTTCAGTTTGTTTTGTTTGTGTTGTTTTTGTTGTTGTTGTTGTAAATTTCAAGTCTTTGCCAGTCATTACTATCGTGATGGTAGAATGGTTAACCTGCACTTGTTTTCCCCCACTACTTAATTGTTCAGCAATATATATATATATATATATATATATATATATATATATATATATATATATATATATCGACCGGATTTGCATTGTGGACATCGAGAGGTCCAATGCAATGTTGCTCTTCTATTTCAGTGTTGTATTTGTATAGGTCTGTCTATTTTTTGCTGCTTGTTGTGTTGTCGGCGGCATAATCTCATGTTTGGATTTACTTTCCGGTTTTCTTTTTTTTCTTTTTTTTTTTTTTCTGTTTTTTCCTTTTTTTTTTTTTTTTAACTGTTCGGTCTCTTTTTTTTAATGGGGTAAGGGGGGGGGGGGGGGGGGGGGGGGGGAGGGGGCAGCGAGGGGGGATGGCTTGTTGTTGAGGTTTTTTTTGTTTTGTCATATAGGGCACGGCATAATGGAATACGGAGCCCACCCTCTTGTTCCGCCTCCCTGACTCATCCCTTAACTGAATCAGATACTCATTTAATACTGCTGGGTGGACAGAGGGGGGTGGGGGGGGGTGGGGGCGCAGGGATGGAGGAGGAGGAGGGGGGAGGGTGAGCCAGATGGAAATAAAATCATCGTCATCATCATCATCACCACCACTTATGAAACGGATTGAAAAATGCATAGATGAATAAATAAATAAACAAACAATAAATAAATTTACGTATATATATATATATATATATATAAAATAAATATATGTGTGTTGTGTGTGTGTGTGTGTGTGTGTGTGTGTGTGTGTGTGTGTGTGTGTAAGTAACTAAGTAAGCAAATAAATAGATAGATAGATAGATAGATAGATAGATAGATAGATAGATAGATAGATAATAAGCAAACAACAAAAAATAGATAAATAAATATAGATAAAATAAATAATAAATAAAATAAAATAAAATAAAAATAAATAAATAAAAATAATAAATAAATAAATAAATAAATAAATAAGTAAATGGAATTCTAAAAAATCCAAATCCGTTGAACCCCACGACCATCCGCTCCGTAGACAAAACGCTCTAACCGCATGATGTTTAGATGTTTGGCATATCTAAAGCTTCTACCCGAGAACAAGAAAAAGATGGGGGAAAATAAACCTCTACAGACAGAAACCAACATATTTATTTTAAAACGTTTTGTTCTTCGTCCTTCATCAGTCGAGAAATATCAATGAAAAATCGAATGTGTGGTGTGTGTGTGTGTGTGTGTGTGTGTGTGTGTGTGTGTGTGTGTGTGTGTGTGTGTGTGTGTGTGTGTGTGTTGAGGAGATGGCCCCCGGGCCGAAGAGGGCCGAAGAGGAGGGGGGGGGGGGGGGGGGGGGGGGCGCTCTCTTTGGGGGGGGGGGGGGGGGGGGGGCGCTCTTTTAACCCCATTTTACTAACTGGTCAGAAATTTGACACGTGAGTTCCTTGTCCAGTAAGCCAACGTTTTCTCTGCTTTTAACCCCAGATTTACCTTTATTGGTAGATTCCAGAATATTCATAGAATAATAGTAATAATCGACACCTTTTAAACAGTTGAATCAAAACATGAAAAATACCAAACTACAAGTAAATTTCATCAAACCTGATTTTTCTTCTTCTTTTTTTTTTTTTAACTGTTGAAAAGAAGACTTCAAAGAAACTATTGTAGAATTCTTCTAGCTTCGCTTAATCAAAGCATTTCGTGTCAAAGCGACATATTAAGCTTTGCATTCTTTCCGTAAATTGCAGATTTCTTAGAAATTCATTCGAAAATTCTTTATAATCAGTTGGGGGTTGTGAACGCGCACGGGCGCGCGCGCGTGTATTTATGTAATTGTTTTCACGCGCGCGCGCGCGCGCGCAACACACACACACACACAACACACACACACACACACACACACACACACACCACAAGATGAGAGAGGGGAGAAGAGAGAGGGCGGAGGGGCGGGGAGAGAGAGGGAGCCCGGGGGAGGTGAGAGGAGAGGGGGAGAGAGAGAGAGGAGATGAGAGAGGAGAGAGCGACCCCCGAGAAGCGCGCGTTCACATACCCCAACTATCTCTTCTCCTGTATGTGTCATTGGCTTGGTTGATTCAAAACCACCCGGGACAGCGGCCACGCACACGCGCACGCCACACGCACCAGCGCACGCATTTCGCACACGGGGTCGTTTGTTCGCACGCACACAACATACACACACACACACTTCACACACACACACACACAACTTTTCTAACACACACACACACACACACACACACACACAAACACTGCACCCCCAAACAACGGCACACCGCACACTTTTTTCCACCCACACACACAAACAATGCACGCACCCACACACGCTCTACAACACACCACACACACAACACCACCACATACACACACCACAAACCAACACCTTACACAACAAAAACTTCTATCAACACCAAGTCAACCTCACGCATATGTTTTGACCTGTCTCAAATCAGACTTGAAAAATTGACAAAGCTTCACATCTGACTGAACCAGGCGACGACACGAAAACGATGTGGATGTTGACAGGGTAGAACTTAGATCTTGAAATCTGAACACAGAATCCAACTCTCAAAGAGGCCATGGAGTTTCGCCGCACCATCAAAGAGTATAGGCGATAGGAGGAAATCGCGAGAATCAGGCCCTACCCCCTTTTGCGTGGCAATCACAATACTCGCTCGCTCCTGCTCATCATTGAGTCTGACCCCGAAGCGATGACCTCGAGCGAAGAAGAAAGAAGACGAAAGAACCCCCCCAGATGGGAAACTGTAGGAAAAAAGGAAAAACACGTTATCATCAATAACACAGCGGGACAGGCGCTATATCTCACACGCAAAATTGTTTCACAAAATCATCCTTCCTCCTCAACCCACACACACACAGACACACACGGCACCACAACGCGACGCACGCACAGCCTTCATTGCACACACACACACACACACACACACACACACAAACAACACACGAGCGACGCGCGCGCGCGTAGGCAAGCAACCCGCAACGCACGCACCGCAAGAAGCTGACGCCTTATGACGCACGTACGCGAACGCAAAAACCCCCCCCCCCGCCCCCCCCCCCCCCCCACCCGCAACACACCGCACACCACACAAACACAAACAGCGCAACACCCACAAAAACACACACAACACACACACACACAAGCACGCACACACAACACAAACACACACACACCACAACACAACCACCACACACACACACACACACTGTCCTTCTCCCTCAATAGTTCTTCATCTGCCTTTCCACTCCGTCCATTTCACAAAACTATTACAACTTTTGGAAAAGAAAGAAAAAGAAGTAGAAGAACTCCACGAAACAAAAAAAACTCAACGACGGCGAACAACAAAAACTCAAAGACAGAACAGGAACAGGACAAAGAAAAAGAAAAAACCCCAGGAAAAGAAAAACAAAAAGAAAAAAAAAGAAAGAGGAAGCGAAAAGGACAGAAAGAGAAAGGAATTTTATTTTAAAATGAAATAAACTAGAAAAAGAGAAAGAAAAAAAAAATAAAAGAAGGAACAAAAAAAGAAAAGAAAAAAAGGGAAAAAAGAAAAAAAAACAAAACAAAAAAAAGAAAGGAAAAGAAAAGGGGAAAAGGTTTAAAAAAAAAAAAACGAAATAAAAAAAAAAAAAAAACCCCTTCCACCCCCACATAAAAAAAAAAAAAAAAAAAAAAACTAATGCAGAAGAAAAGAAAGAAAAGGAAAGCATTACAGGTGAAAAAATCAAAAAGAACGTCAAAAAAAAAAAAAAAAAACCCTTACATCCACATAATCATGGCGAAGCCATTATGGTCAAGGAACCGTCAGGATCAATATAGCAGCTGTTCGTACCCCCACCACCACCAAACACTTCCACAACACCACCACCCAGCCGACAACACTAAGTCATAACATCAAGGACCCCGATTCCTCCGACTCAGAAAGGAAACTTTGTGGTGTCTCAACTCTCTCTTCTTTTCTCTCTATGTCTATATATACCCAACCATTCAACCAAAAGACTTTTACAGGAACTGGTGTTACGCAGATTAGCAAGCAAGCAGACAAACTAGTATTAATCCACGGGCGGCAACATCGTTTTGTTCGCTTACGTCTTATCACTCCCCTCCTATATGATGAGAGGAAGAGTCTCTGATGCTTCTTCTTCACTTCGCGCCATGGATGTTTGGCCAGCGTTGGCCACTACCCTCCTCTTCCTCCTCCTCCTCCTCCTCCCCTCGCTTCCCTCCCGCTATCCTCTCCGCAACCCCTGTCCCCCTCCTCTCTCCCCTCACGCATTAAAGCTTGGCCACTAAACCTGTGAATAAAATTGAGTCGCGATTCAGAAGGGCAAACTGATAAGAGAGGATGAGGGTTAGACGAGTAAGGGTGGAGGGAGGGAGCGAGGGGGGAGGGAGGGGAGCGTGAGAGTGGAGAGAGAGGCGGAGGGAGGAGCGGTGGAGGAGAGAGGAGGGGGAGAGGAGAGGAATGTAGGAAATGGGGAGTGGAGAGAAGAAGAGAAGGGAGCGGGGGGGGAGGGAGGGCGTGAGAGGTGCGAGGGAGGGACGGATGGGATCGGAGGGCATGAGTGCGAAGAAGGTGGGAGGAGAGGCACACAAGTGTATGAGAGAGGGGAGGAGAGAGCGTCTGAGAGAGAAGAGAGGGAGAGGGGACGGGGGAGGAAGGGGAGGAGGAGGAGAGAGATTGGAGAGAGCAGAGGACCCCGAGGAGGGAGGAGAGAGAGAGGAGAGAGAGGAGGAGACGGGAGGGACGAGATAGGAGTTGGAGAATGGTGGGAAGAAGGGAAGAGAGAGGAAAGGCGGGAGAGGGAGGAAGGAGGGTTGTGTTGTAGTTTGTACTGTGTGTTGGTGCGTGCGAGAGAGAGGAGAGAAGAGAGGAGGATGTAGAGGAGGAGAGATTGAGAGGGGAGGAGAAGCAGTGAGAGGACGAGGGAGGAGAGAGACGAGGTGTGGTGTGTGGTGTGTGTGTGTGTTTGGTAGTGTACTTGTTGTAAATCGTTACTGTAGTGTAGTGTAGTGTAATATTATGTTAGTTGTTAGCATGCTAGCGTTTGAAGTGTGGGTGTGTGTGTGTGTGTGTAATGTAGTATAGTGTGGTGTGTGTGTGTGGGTGTGGGCGGGAGGGAGAAGGGAGGAGGGCGCGCAACAGGGAGGGCAGGGTAGGGGGGATAGGCTGCCTGACATGTTCTTCTTGAGAGCGGAGAGGGGAGAGAGAGAGAGAGAGAGTTTCGGGGAGGAGGGGAGAGAGGATGGGGGGTGGGGGGGGTGGGGGCGAAAGGAAAAGGGAGCGGGCGGGAGGGAGGGACGGGGGAGGGGGGGCACGGTTTGTGGGTGCCGGGGGGGGGGGAGAAGAGAGGAGAAGGGAAGAGGAAGGGAGGACATGAAGAGAGAAAATTGAGTAGGGAAAGAATAGCAACAAGGAGCGACGGGCGCAGCCAATGCCGTTCGAATGGGAAACGGCTCATTTTTTTTCGCTCATTTTTTCCTTCAAGCGAGGGGATCCATCATCCTGTCCCCCCCCCCCCCACTCCCAGTCTCTCTCTCTCTCTCTCTCTCTATCTCTGTTCACCCTTGAAAGGGAGGTTGAGAGTGGGAGACGGAAACGTGAAGAGGGGGGGGACGGTGTGCGTTTGTGCGTTGTCTCTTGTACGTACGTTCTGCTTGAGGCACTGAGCAGGGAGATTAGTTATGATTCTCTCTCTGCTCCTCTCTCGCTCTTCTCTCTCTCGCTTCTCTCTCTCTCTCTCTCTCTCTCGCGTCTCTCTCCCTGCTGCTGCATTTTTCACATGAAAAAAAAGGTTGGTTGGGGGTAGTAGGAATACCGATTTTTCGCACTCACTCACCTCTAACCCACCCCAAACACAGGACACAGCCAGACAGCGGACACACAGACACACAGAACACACACCCACACACCACACCACACACACACACACACACACCACACACACACAGAGCGGAGGAGAAGGAGAGAGAGGAGAGAGAGGTGAGAGACGGAGAGGAAGATGAGAGAGGAGATGAGAGGCTGACAGACAGAGCTATGGCCAGATTAAGAGGAACAGACAGACAGGACAGTATGGGACAGGGAAAGACGAGAGAGAGAGATGGGGGGGGGGGGGGGGGGGAGCGAGCGGGAGAGGAGAGAGAAAACAGCCAGACCAAGAGACAGGAGGACAAACAGGACAAACAAACAGTCAGAACAGGACACAGACAGGACAGACCGAAGATGGACAGGTAAGAAAAGACAGAGAGAAGATGAGAGAGAGAGATGGAGAGCGGAGGACGAGAGGAGTGGAGAGAGAGAGAGAGAGGCGTGGGGAGCGAGGGAGGGAGGGAGAGAGAAAGCAGACAGACAGAGAGAAAAAGACGACCATACAAACAGACAGAAAGAAAAACAAAACAAACAACTAGACTCCTTGCATCAGGTGACTATCCAATAAACTTCTGGGGTGTTTTTTTTTGCGGACCCAGTCCTCCAGCTCATCTTTAATACTGGCAGTGATGGGTATACCCCTCCCCTCTCTTCCCCACCCCCATCACCCCTCCTCCATACCACCCCCGCCGTCCCCTTCCACCTAATGCTATTCAATCTATGCGGTCTTTTGCGTGTTTGTTTGTTGTTTTGTCTCTCACGTGAATAGATGCAGGCGTGGGTGAGAGCAAGGATGTATTATTAGATATGTATAGCAGCATGGGGCCGACATAATGGGGTGTTGTGTGTTGTGTGGTGTGTGTGTGGTGTGTCTGTGTGTGTGTGTGGTGTGTGTGTGGTGTTAGTTGTGTGTGTGGTGTGTGTTGGATGTGTCTGTGGTGTCGTGTGTGTGTGTGTGTGTGTGTGTGTGTGTGGGTGGGTGTGGTGTGTGTGTGTGTGGTGTGTGTGTGTGTGTACTGTGTCTGTGTGTTGGGTGTGCGTGTCTGTGTGTGTGTGTGGTGGTGTAGTGTGTGTTGTGTGTGTGTGTGTGGGTGTGTGTGTGTGTGTGTGTGCGTATGTGTGCGTGCGTGCGTTGCGTGCGTTGAGTGTGCGTGTGTAGTGAACATGGCGCAACAGATAGATAATAAACGTTTCGTCCAACATTGGTTTTTTTTTCAGATGTTGCAAAACCACAGTTTTCAACAAAACAAATATCGAGCCCAGTTCAGTTCAGGTCAGTGGTTTATTTAATGCTGAATTTTCATAGCTAGATGATATTAGACATTTATTAAAACAAACAAAACAAAAAACAAAAAAGCAAAACAAGAAACAAAAACAAACAAACAAACAAAAAACCTCCACACTCAACTTATCATCTATGTTAGTGCTTCAAACCCACATCTGATATATGCATATTTACATAAGAGAAAACACCTAGTGGTACACAAACACAATATAGAGACAAACAAAATTTTCGTCCAAACATGTCTTTGTCAGACTTTACAAAAACAATGTAGAATAGAAGAAAACAATTTTCGTCAAATCTCTACGCCAGACGTTAGAAACACACAGAGAGCAAATAAATGTTCATATGTTAATGTTATTACAATCACAATGTAGATGTTGACAAATAAATTTCGTCAACGGTGTATGGGGTTACAAAAAAACACACAATTTTGTAAAAAAAAAAAAAACAAAAAGAAATGAAGAACAAAAATCGGAAAACGATACTCTCGATACCACAATCAGCGTTGAAGGGGTTTACTGCGTCTAAAGGAGAACGATATATCCATGAACTATTTATTTGCTTGTTTCCGTGTTGTTTATTTAGAATCAAGCGTTACTCGCCACTTTGCGTTTTTGTGTATTTGTATTTTGGTTTGATGTCAATAACGCGAAGTTCTGTATCATCAGCTATAAATCAATCGATCAACTGATTGTTAATCAGTCTGTTACACAGGACAGACACAGTTGGACACCACACACACACACACAGAGTACACACACACACGCATGTACGCACACACACACACACACACACACACACCACACACGCGCGCGCGCGCGCGTGGCGCACGCGCACGCACAGGCACCTACGCACACGCACACACACGCATTCACATACACCGCGCACGCGCGCGCGCACAGTACACACACACACACATACACACAACACTCGCATGCCACGCACACCACGCTCGCACGCACGCACATTGCATGCACACACAGACACACACAGACACACACACAACACACACAACACCACACACACACACGCTTATCTTAAGCGTCATCAAATTCAGTGGAGAGTCACATGTTAAAAAAACAAACAAACAAACAAAAATAAAATTTAAAGAAATAAACAAACAACAAAAAAATCCACTCTCTGCATTTTCATGTATGTCACCCGCAAGTATATTAACAACTCGAAAAACTAACCAAAAATGAATAGCCATTAGAATAAACCTTCAAAATGAACAAATTCTTCTATGATTTCTCTATCTATTCTCTCTCTCTCTCTCGCTCTCTCTCGTCTCTCTCTCTCTCTCTCTCTCTCTCTCTCTTTGTGCTTGTTTTTCTCCTTTTTTGTGTACTTAGTCAAAAGCATAATCGACTGCACTGGACTCTAATCTTCAAATTCAATTTCCTGACTTTTTTTTTTTCAAAAACGTCAACATGCATTTTGGTTCGTTTCTTTATCTGTTTGAATGTTTATGTACACATTATTTGTATCTATATAAGTCAAAGAAAGAAAGGGGGGGGGCGGGGGGGGGGGGGGGGGGGGGGGGGTTGGGGGGGGGGGGGGGGGGGGGGGGGGGGGGGGGGGGGCGGGGGGTCAGGTTGTACTTTTTAAGCCTAGTTTGTTTGGTTTTAGGCTGTCGTGGTTGTTGTTGTTGTGTTGTTGTTGGTTGTTCTGGTTCTTTTCACATTTTCCCATGTCTGTGGTGGGGTTTTTTTTTTTTTAAATTTTTTTTATTTTTACAGACAGACAGACAGATAGATGGATAGCTAATAGCTAGCGAGCTAGATAGTACAGATAGATAGCTAGATAGACGGAAGGAGCGAAAAAGAGCGATGGCAAGAGCGGAGGACGAAGAGCGAGCGGAGTCGAGGGAGTGAGCGACCGGACAGAGGAGAGAGACAGACAGAACAGCGAGAGAGAGTGTTGGCGAGACAACCCCATCTCTCTCCGGTGAAGGAGAGAGCGGGTATCCTCCACACCACAAGCCCCATCTGGTCCGGGTGGATGTGTGTCCAGAAAATATTCAAACTGGTTGATTCGTCATGAACAAAGACAGGACGGCAATTAGGCAAGGGTTTGGAGGAAAGGGCGAAAATCAAAAGATTTGTGCTCCCAATTAGTATATGAACAGAGTAAAACTACAAACCATAACTAACAAAACCGCACCCAGTCAACACATGGAAGAAAGCGGAAAGAAGAGAAACGGATCAAAACAGCAGACAATACAAATAAACAAAGGACAAACAAACAAACAACCAACAACTCTTAAAACAAATTTCATCTTCAACACAAATGTCAAAACTGCCAAAATACCCCCTTTTTTAACACACCTCCCCCGATTACCCTCCCTCTTACACCCCCCCCCACCCCACCCCCCCCCCCTCTACACACACCCACACGCCCCACTCCTCCTCAACCTACCACCCACCCCAACCCCCATCCAGCCCAGTTCTCCCCACCCCCCCGTTCCCCCCCCCCCCTGCAGATTCGCGGACGTGGGCGGGAGGGGGGGCGGGCGCGGGTGGTGGTTGTTGTGGGGGGGCTCTGGCGGGGGCATTAGGCAGGGGCTGGGGCGGGGGGGGGGGGGGCCGTCCCTGGCCCGCAGGACGCAGCGAGCCATTCGTGGTCTCCCGGGGTTCTATGGGTTTTAAAGCTTCGGCCCCACCCGCCACCCGCACGCGCCACCTTTTTGGCGACCCCCAACGGGCGCGCGTAAGTGCGCCCTATATCGTCCGTCACGCCATCCTTTGCCTGGCACAGGCCCGGTCGTCGGTATTGGCGCCCTCCCCCCTGTTTCCGGTGGGCGGTGGTGGTGGTGGTGGTTGGTGGCAGGGGGTGGGGGGTGGGGGTGGGGTGTTTGGGGGGTGTTCAGTCAGATGGCACAAGCAAGGAACAGGTTGGAAGAAGCCATTTTGTCCGGCCCACCTAACCCCCCCCCACCCCACAAAAAACAAACCAAAAAAAAAAACAAAAACAACCATTGCCCAAACCAAAAACCCCACACACCCCACCCACGCATCGACATGCTTTGGACCACCATGACCCCCACCACCCCCCCCCCCCCTCCACCATCTCCAGCCTCCCCCTCCTACCATCATTCTCCCCTTCCCCCATCCTGCTTTTCTCCGCACCTCTCACGCCCACCTATTTCCCCCCCTCATTCATAACCCCCCCTTCCTCAAACGTCATCAGGGCTGGTCAGAAATTGCAGTACACCCCCACCGCGAATCTTTTTTTTCCTTACGTTTTTTTGTTTCTTTTTTTTTTTAAACCTTCTGCTCTTTGGTTTTGGGGGGAGGATTTTAATGCAGTCTAACACATATCCCTCTAGCGATTATAGAATTGTTGGTTGTGTGTTGATTTCGCGTTCTTTTCTGATCTTAAAACCCCTTTGCTCTTCTTCTAATCTCTTTTCTCCGTTATTCATTATTTTTTTCTTTTTGATACCTTATTTATTCTTCTTTTTTTTGTTCTTCTTATGTCTTCTTTATGCCTTTTTTATTTAGTTCTTTCTATATTGTTAAGATTTCTTTTACTTTTTGTTCTTCATTCTTACTTTCACTTCTAATCCCCAAACACCCTTTCTTCCCTCCCATCATTTGAGGGTGGATGGTCCCCGTCCCTGCTCCACCACTCTCTCTCTCTCACGTCTGACGTGGCACCCTACCAATCATCCTTACCTCTCCAAGCTGCTGTCGAAGTGTTACCCAGATCGTACACCGTCTTTGCTTGTTTTTTTTGCCGCTCTAGAAGAAGCCTCGCGCCGCTTCCCCCTACGCTGTGGTTTTTGTGTGTGGGTGTTGTGTTGTTGGGGGTGTTGTGTGCTTGTGTCCCGTGGTGCCCCGACGGTCGGCTGTAGCGTCTTGGTGGGGCCCAACCCCCGCCACGCGCCGACCCACCCCACTCTGGGGGTTGGGGTGCGGAACCCCCCCCACCACTTGCCCACAGGCTCCCACCCGTGTTCTTTCTAACGTTTCACTTTTGCATGTAGTTTCACCCCGATTCATGCCCCCGTCCTCTTCGTGTTCCGTAGTGGATTTGTTTGATTCCTAGATTTCTACTTA
>JADBJO010005306.1:42500-50000 GCA_016801955.1 Conus betulinus | reverse complement strand
CAAATTTCGGAGCGGATCCTTTTTGCACTGATCCTGATCAAAGACGAATCCAGGATCCGTCCCACCACAGCAGAAGACTGCACCTTCCCGAGTGCCCGACCAGTGTGTGTGTGTTATTATTGCCTTTAAAGAAACTGAAGAAGGTTGAAAAAAAAAAACAAAAAAAAACCCTGTCTGATATGGATGTAGTGGCAAGGGGGGAGGGGGGGGGGGGGGGGGGGGGGGGAGTAGGGGTGGGTGGGGGTGGGGTGGGGGGTGGTGGGGGTGGGGTGGGGGTGGGAGGTTCAGTCAGTGGACTGCGATCCAGTGGAGAAAGGAAATCAAGCGATCTCAGCTTGTTAAACTGAGTCACGCTCGAGCTCACGGGTCCTCGTTACTTCAGCTCCCCCCCTCCCCCCCCCCCCCACCTCCCCCACCAACCCGACCCCCCCCACTCCCCCCCCCTACCCCTATCCCACCGACCCCCCGCCCTCACCCTTACCCTCCACACGCCTTCTTTCTCTCTCTCCGCCACCCTCACCCTCCCCCCCCCCCCCCCCCCCCCCTTCCCTACGCCAGACCTTTCGTTCATTATCCCCCTGTCCCACCCACCCCCATCTACCCCCCCCCCCCCCCCCACCCCCCACCTACACCCTCTTCCCCCCACCACGCTCCACGCACCACTTTAGATATATCTTTCCATCTCTGTATACATACGCAAAGACATCGGACTCTTGCCATATACCTGCTTGTCTGTCTTATCTGTCTTTACTGTTGTTCATGGGTTGTTGTTGCTGCTGCTGCTGTTGTTGTTGTTGTTGTGGTGGTGGTGGTGGTTGTTTTGTTTTTCCTCTCTGCCTTTGGGGGCCTTTTTACCTGTGTTTTGCTACCTCTAGCTAACTAGACAGATTCTTGTTACCTGCGTCAGTTGGTTCGTTGGTTTGTCTGTCTGTCTGTCTGTCTGTCTTGCAAGAGGACGCAAAGATAAACAAAGAAACAAAGCAAATAACAAAAAAGTAAATTTATCGATTGATCAGTAGGTAAGAACGAAGGAAAGAAGGAAGTAGATAAATAAGTAAATGAATAAATAGATAAGCAGGAAAGAAATAAAACAAGAAAGAAAAAAAAAAGAAGAAAAAAAAAAAAAGAAGTGATTAAATAGATAAAAAAAAAAAAAAAAAAAAATAAATAAACAAACACGAAGGACCGATTTTGCCAACTCTTGATAAACAGACAGGAAATACGTCACAAGGCAGAAACTATGGTAGGTGGTATTCCTAATCAAAGCAAGGAGAAACGAGATTCTGTTCATTGATTAAAATCACACACACACACACACACACACACACACACACACACACACACACACACACACACACACACACACACACACACACACAAAAATTACATAACCGACACATAACAGCAAAAACAGCGCTACTGGAACGCAAAAGCGACAGAACCGACACACAAGAAGTTGAAAATAATATGAGGCAGGGAACAGTAAACCAGAAACATAAAACAAGTAGGTAACTCTTGCTCCCATAAGAAAACCTAACACAGAATAACTGTTATTCAAGACTGGCACAGCTTAGAGCAAAAAAAAAAAAAAAAATTATTGGAATACCAAACGAATCAAACCAACAAGTTACAAAAAAAAAGACAATAAACCCAGACACAACGTGTTTCGACCTGCTGGTTTTCTTCGGGCAGAAGAAGTGACAGTTAAAAAAAATTAAAAAAAAAAAAAACTGAAAACAAAAGTTGACGAAAGCAAGTCACGGAAGCGAGGTGATATTTAAACTTGTTGGAAAGAATGTTAATAACAGACGAACTCTAACCTTAAAGTCTGGTACGGATCCAGGTTCAAGAGTCTATCCTGGATCTGTAGGATCTTGGCAGTGGATCTTTATCACCCTGTCCAGAGTGGCCCTGTACCTTTGGAAAGAGTCCCCCTCCAAACCCCCCCCCCCCCCCCCCCCCCCCCCCCCCCCCCCCCCCCCCCCCCCCCCCCCCCCCCCCCCATTTTTTTTTCCTCCTGGATTCAATAATTATCTTTTTTTCCCCCTCTCTTCTCTCTTAAGAACTCTCTGTGGAGGGTCACTAGGGGCACCACCATCAGCACGCTGAAGAACATTTCACCCCGCACCTCCAGTACTGTCGGCTATGGGCCAGCCAACGCCTGGGTCTCTCTGCAAATGTGTCCTCCTGTGCACTCTGCGATGTTGTCAGTTTATCGGGTTTTTTTTTTTTTTGGTTGTTTGTTGTTGTTGTTGTTGTTTGTTGGTGGTGGTGGTGGTGGTGTGTGTGTGTGTGTGTGTGTGTGTGTGTGCGTGCTTTGTTTGTGTCGGTCATACACACAAAACTCCACTCCCTATGCAGGGGTTTCAGTCTGCGTACGCAGAAGAAGTTTCTGTCTATCCCCCCCCCCCCCCCCCCCCCCCCCCCCCCCCCCCCCCCCCCCCCCGGCTCCCTCCTTAAACTGTTTCCTGGAGGCCTTTTCTTTTCTTTCTTTCTTCTCTTTTTTTTTTTATATATATATATATAAAAGCTTATTGTAGGATGATATTACATGGCCATTTCAACATAATTTACTCCTTAACAAGCTTTTTTTGTCGTTATGTGTGTTGTTGTGGTGGGTGGTGGTGGTGGTGGTGGTGTGTATCTATCTGGTCATCATGTGCGTGGTGAGCATTTTGGAAGTCTCTAGAATGGAAGCTTAGCTGTGTCCCTCTTTTGTAGCGCTATGATTGGATGATATCGCCTTGTTCTTTTGGTTTGGATATTGACCTGGATTTATTGTGATGTTTTTCTTTTTCTTCCTATTTTTCTTTTTTTTTTTTTTTTTTTTTTTTTTTTTTTTTTTTTTTGTTTGCTATGGCTTTGTCATCTCATCGCGGTTAACTAAATGCAGCAGGTGACGCATTCAGCACAATCCAATTTCATCCGCCTTAACGGTAGTGACGTCTGAATGAAAATGTTGAAGAAAATCGTTGATGAAAATGTACGTTTATTGGAATGTATCTGTAACATGGGGTGCCCCCATACTGCCATGCACTCACACTCACACACACACACACACACACACACACACACACACACACCCCCCCCCCCCCCCCATGTCCCCCATGTCCCCCCTGTCCCCCTTCCATCCTCTCTCTCTCTCTCCTCTCTCTCTCTCTCTCTCTCTCTCTCTCTCTATTTTTTTTAGCTGGTGCGGCAGATCTTATCTTTCAAGACAGAGATTGAATGTCAGTTTGATATCTTCAAGATTTATAGCCCCTTTGAAACAAACACGGCGTCAAATTCAACACCCTTCCCCTCCCATCCCCCCCCCCCCCCCCACCCCTCCTGAACCTTCAAAACTCCGCCTCTCCTCTCCCCTCCCCCCCCCCCCCCATCCTTTCACCCACACCCTCCCCCCCCCCAGCCCCCCTCCTCCTCCCCCCCACACCCCACCCCTCCCCCACCCCCAACCCCCCGGCTGCCCAGTCTTCCATGGTCTTTCAAACTAACACGATCTGTCACTGTGTTGATTGTGGTTGTTTGTTTTGTTTGTTCCTTCGCTCCTTCCTGTCTTTCTCTTTGATCGATTCCTTGAGTATGATGGGAGAAAGATCAGAGAGCTTTGAGGGTGAGGAAGGGGTTGGAGTGGGGGGGGGGGGGGGGGGGGGGGGGGGTGTTCATTTTTTTCTCGCTTCAGGCTTTAATTGTTCGATGACAATTAATTGATGGAAAAGCGGTTTGGTTGAACGGAGAACGGAGCGTACCGCAAGCGAGTCTCATGTGGATACGAACATTCTACAACTGCTTTATGATGAACAGACAGTTCGGGCCAGTCCAAACTCTGACGATCAGAAAAGCAAAGGAAAACTCAGACCTCCGTCACCACAGATCGAAGATCTGTCCTTTGATCCGGTGTAACGTGCCGAAATCACCCCCCACGCCCAAAATCACACCCCCGGCGGGTGAGAAAGGCCACGTGCTCACACGCACGCCTGAGGTGTAAATGCAGATCGATCTCACGTCCATCTGTTCCAAATCACTCCCCCCCCCCCCCCCCCCCCCCCCTATCTCCCCATCCCTTCCTCAAAGTTCTCAGTATCTCAGTATGTCCCAAACGACAAAATATATCAGTCAAAGCACATTGTACCTGAATTAGAAAGGGAGGGGGTGGGGGGGGGGGGGGAGGGTATGATTCTGATCATGACACAGAACTAGCCTCCTCCCTCCCTCCCAGATTTGTTCCGAACCAGTCCCCAGTGATTATTGGACAATTAAAGTCCAGAAATACTCTATGGGGTATGTGTCTAAACTCACCCGCCCAGTGTATTTGGGAGTTGCAAATAGACATGGACCTTCATCATCCCCAAGAACGTTTTTGCACCATACCCAGCATCAGTCACTGGGCATTGATTCTCGAACATGATCGGGAACAGTTTTGGGTTCAGGTCGAATCCCCCCCCCCCCCCCCCCCCTCCCTCAAATTCAGGTGCAACGTGCTTTTTGATTCATATGCTTTGTCGTTTGGGACGTTTGAGAATTTTGAAGGGGGAGAGAGGGAGGGGAGGGGAATTCTGGAACAAAGGGGGAGGTCTGTATGGATTTAGTCCCCAAGGGGATAAGTGTGGGGGCATGCTCTTCCTTAGCAGTCACAGAATGATTTGGGCTTTAACATTGGATCATACACGCACGCGCGCGCACACACACACACACACACACACACACACACACACACACACACACACACACAAAAACACACACAATAGACAGACAGATTGATATAGATGTGTGTGTGTGTGTGTGTGTGTGTGTGTGTGTGTGTGTGTGTGTGTGTGTGTGTGTGTGTGTGTGTGGAGAGAGAGAGAGAGAAAGAGAGAGAGAGAGAGAGAGAGAGAGAGAGAGAGAGAGAGAGAGACTGACCAAAAAATTCATTTTTGACACACCAAAATCGCATTAATTATTAATTAATTAAACATTAATTAATTAATTAATTAATTAAACATTCATTAATGCATTTTTCCTCAAAATAAGAGCTCAAATGAAACCTAGACCCTCCTTTAACAATTCGAAAGTCACGTGTGGTGAAACCTCTCTGAACAAGGTCACAGACACGGGGAATACACAGCATGGAGGAAGAGCAGAAAATAACATGGAAAACAAACAAACAAACAAACAAAAAAAAAAGTCAACAAGAAGCCACGACACAGGGAGATTTAATGCTGTTGAAGTCAGAAGGAGAATCTAACGTATAAACGTAAACGTGTCTAAAATCGTTGCGCCGTGCGGGTAGCAAGGATGGATATGTCTTGTGATTTGTCCTCTCCTCTCTGACACACATGTCAAACCTTTCATTTCTTTTCACATTTGGTCTCATATGTTTGTTAAACGTGTGTCTGGCATTTCGGATATTTATTTCAGAATTTTTTTTTTTTATTTATTTTTTTTTTTAAATCAAAATTGGTCTGATATTCGTTGAATGTGTCTCCATTTATGTCACACACACTCTATTAATGTTCACAGTTGGTCGAACAGACTTTTTTTTTTTTTTTTTTTTTTTTGTAAACATTTTTCAAAATTGGTCTCGTATTTGTTAGATTTGTCTCTGGCATTCATGTCTCACACACACTGTTAATGTTGACATTGATTGGTCGAACAGCGTGCGCAGTTTGAGAAGAGATTGTTCGTTCTTGTTTGTTTGTTCGTTTTTTTGATTTTTTTTTTTTTTTTCATTGTCTTGAATGTTGTCTGTCTTGTATGAAACACGTCATGTTTTGTTTTGTCATTTTGTTTTTCTCTTTCGTTCGGCGGTACAGTGCACTAATTATTTCTTTTAACTTGGATCAATGTCACCAATGTTTCATTCATTTTTTTTGTGTGTGATCTCTCTCTCTCTCTCTCTCTCTCTCTCTCTCTCTCTCTCTCTCTCTCTCTCTCTCTCTCTCTCTCTTCAAATCAGACTCTTTTCTTTCACATTTAGTCTCGCAGGTTATGTTGAATGTGTTCTTGTCCTTTCTTTTGTCTCGGGACAGATATTTTGTTTATTGCCCACGTTTAATCTCTGATATTTCTGAAATACATATGGATATCTTAATTATTTCTCACACTCTTCCAGTCTTTCTTGAATATGACGCATGTCGTGTCGTACGTAAGAAGTCGTCACACTAGTCTTATATCTTGGTGATGTTTGTCTCTCGTCTTTTCTTATATCTGTTGTGTAGGCCTACAGCGATTCTGTTCATTTCTCACATTGATTTAAGATATTTGTCATTTTTGTTCGTCATTTCAGAAATTTACAGAATCTATGGATAAGCTGATTCTCTTTCACATTTATCCTAGATACTAGTTATATCAATCTCTGTCATAGGTATTATTTTATACGTGATAATTGGCCAGATTTGTCTGGGACATTTCTTGAAAGAGTTCCCGTCACTTTCATATTTGTTCATTAGATTGTTGAATTGTTGAATTTGTTTTCTTTCTTACAGTTGTGTCGGATATTTGTTGAAGTTGTTTCTGTCATTTAGAGAAAAACGCATACTGTGTTATTCATGTATATTTATTTATTCATTTATATATTTTGTTTGTTTATTTGTTTATCTATTTACACATATACTTACTTACTTCTTCATTCATGTTTTACATTGTTTCAAATGTTCATTTGTAACATCACGTTCACTTTCAAATCGTCTGATATCTTATATTTGTTGATTTTTCTGACTTGTTTATTCTGATCTTTAAAATTCTGCTCGTTAGTTTCAGTGGTGTTAAATACAAGCCAAGTGCCGCCAACTAGTCACTTGGAATGAAACGATTCTTTCTGCTAAAAATCGCCAACTTTCTTTTGTTTTCCGTCACAGTTGCGCTCGCGCGCGCGCGAATGTGTGCGCGAATGCGTGTGTGTGTGTGTGTGTGTGAGTGACAAAAGCAGCTGGCATTCTTAAATGAACTCACACCAAGAATCTCACCGCTCAAAGTTTTTGCCAGGAAACAAAGAATAAGTAAGCTTCGGAGTTGGTACAAACACGGGGGCGTTAGGGAAAGCGGAAGAGAGGTGGGGGGTAGATAGGGGGAAGAGCGACGGGCGGGGGTTGAGGGGTGAGAAGGGTGAGTGAGGAGGTGAAGAGACAAACAACAATACGTTTCGCAGAATTCTTCAGTATGTAAACTGTACCCTCCTTTCTGTTCATCTGTAGTGAAACCTTTCTTTGAGCTGCAAAAAAAAAAAAAAGAAAAAAAAAAAAAAAAGTAAAAAATGTACTTTATGAATTTTTAGTGATATTCGATGCTTAAATTGTGCTGGGGATAAAAGTTAGAGTGAACTGATAACAATTTGGACAAGTTTAGTAACTGTTCTCAGAATCAAAACATGTTAAAAAAAAAAAAATCTCCTCTCTCTCCCTCTGTCTGTGTGTGTGTGTGTGTGTGTGTTTTCCTCTCTCCCTAGTGTCACAAAAAAAAGTATTGATTTAATGCTCATACTTTTTGTTCTGTTCACACGGTAAGTTACATTGTTCCTGT
>JADBJO010005306.1:17500-27500 GCA_016801955.1 Conus betulinus | reverse complement strand
GACGGTGGGAAAGGCGGGCAACTCTCAGTTCCATCCGCACGTTATCCCCCCCCCCCCCCCCGTTATTTCCCCCCCCCCCCCCCCCCCCCCCCCCCCCCCCCCCCCCCCCCCCCCTGTTTTTGTCAGGGTGTCACCCTTTCGTCCTGTGATTTGACAGCTCGTTAAAGGCACTATGTGGTCGGCTAGGACCTAATAATAAAGACTGCAAAGTGTAGATCTCGACCGGTTCGTTTTTGTTTTTGTTTTTTAGTTCTCCCATTTCTGTCTTCGAACGGTTCGTTCACTCATGTTAGTCTTTGTTACTAATACGATGCTTGAATGCTGATTCCAACGAGACTGTTGGAAACTGAACGGCTGATGGAATAGCTGGGAAATCACCTGTAACACGCACGCACGCACGCACGCACGCACGCACGCACGCACCCCACCCACCCACACACACACACACACACACACACACACACACACACACACAAACACACAGAATCACATGGTGATGATGTAGTGTTGCTGCATGCAGTAAATCGTTTTATTTTTTTTTTCATTTACTTATTCATTTATTTACACACACGGACACACACACACACGCACGTACGCACGCACACGCACGCTTGCACACACACACACACACACACACACACACCACACACACACACACACACACACACACACACGCGCGCGCGCGCACACACAGACACACCTATCTATTACACACACACACACACACACACACACACATACACACACACACACACACGCGTACACGTACACACACACACACACACACACACACACACACACACACACATATCACGTGTGTGTGTGTGTGTGTGTGTGTGTGTGTGTGTGTGTGCGTGCGTGTGACTTTAGTGACTGGTTGGCCTATAAATATCACCGTATGCGTCGTAGCATATCAGAAATGAAGCGGACAACCTGGGATATTTCGTATCCTGAGTTGTATGTAATATGTTTCTTTCTTTTTTCTTTCTTTCTTTCTTTCTTCCTTTGTTTTTTTTTTTTTTTTTTCCGTTTGAATGACAGCCAGCGGCGGAACTACTCGCTCATTCATTCATTCATTTTCCGTTGCAGTATCCTGAGATGGGCAAAAGCGGCGATGGAGGAGGGCGCCACTGCTGTAGAAGAGAGATGAAGGTGGACAACTCTTCTACGGAATTCCCTCCCTTGCTGGCCACGGGCTGTCGCCATGGAGCGCCAACAATCTGATTGGTCAACAGTTCCAAAGTCGCGTGCCAGCGATTAGCGGCCGTTAACTTCGGCAAAACCAAGAAGCAAACAAACTGTTGTTGTCTGTCACATTTCAAAACCCTGCTGATGATATTATTATCATTATTATTATTATTATTAACACATACTGCCCTGTTTTAGCGGGACTGCGGATGTTAGACTAAAAGCCAGTGCAGTCTTGAAAAGTGTTACAAGAAGTAAATATTTGAATACGACGGATAGGTGAATGAACGGCTTAACAAATAGATTAAAAAAAAGAAATTAAAAATTAAACGGACCGATACGTAGAGAAACACGAAACAACCCGTATTTATAGTAGCAACTGTAAGTTTTCTCCATTATACTACACACAAATCATTAGGGCCAGCAGGAAGTGAATAGAGACCACCAAAAAAAAAAAAAAAAAGAAAAAAAAAAACCATTGATACCACTAACTAAACGGAGCAAGCTTCGTCACGGAGTGAAAAAAAAAAAAAAAAAAGAGACAGACCGCAGCCAGTCCATAATTGAAAAGCCAGGAGCGAACCGTCAGCCCCCGTCAAGTGCGCGACCATCATTACCGCTCGACCCCCGTGACACGCTCCGTGAAGTCAGGTCACGACTCAACCCGTGGGGGGAGTAGGGAGGGGAGAGAACAAGATAAATGAGAGATGGATGAAGACTGACCCCCCTTGCACTCCCCCTCCCCGCCTCCTCCCCCCCCTCCCTACAACTCTCATCCATCACCCGACCGACCCTCTACGGACTTTGCCGAAGTGTGGGGCTTCCGCTACGGCTCGTGCACAAGTTCTCCGCGAAGCCCCGCTTGGAAATTTCTCTCTCGTGGGTTTTTTTTTTTTTTTTTTTTTTAAGGGGGGGGAGAGGGGGTTATTAGGTGAACGAATGTTTTTGTTTGGATTTTTTTTTTTCGTCGCCATTCTCTCAGTCTGTCTTGCTGATTTATTTGTGGTCATTATTTTGACCCTTGGAGACAATCTCGGAAAAGTTCATGAGATCAAAATGAAGAATACCACTCTGCTGTGCAAGTTGTGAAACCGAATCCCTCATTTTCTCGTTGATTGTGCTGGGGAGAGGAAGAAAAAAAAGAAACAAAGAAAGAAACGGGAACAAAAAAAAACCGACAACAACAACAACAACAACAACAACAAAATCAGCAAACAGCAACAACGAAAACACAGTATAAATCTGCTGATTTAAAGAAAAAAGACCTAAATACGATTCGTGTTTAACGACGGAAGGGGATATAGCCACACTGCTTGCACAATCCAGTAATGTTGATAAACAAGGCTGTTCTGTCTTGCCTTAACACTCACACTGAACGATGATGTGCTGTGTGCTTCTGTAAGTAAAATAAAAAAAATAAACAAAGGAAATAACAATGAATTAAATACCCCCCCCCCCCCCCCCCCCCCCCCCCCCCCCCCCCCCCCCCCCCCCCCCCACAATTCGAGGAGATGAAAATCTGAGAAAACAAAAACAAAATGGCGGACCAGCCGTAAGGGCCTCTGCTCTTCTGGAAAGAAGGCAGACCAAAAACAGACAAAGAGTTGTCGTCGCTTCTTCTTCTTCTTCATACCCTACTCCACCACCACAAAACAACAGGGGGCCGCTGTTTTGTGCCTTGGCTGGTTGAGTGGTAGTGGTAGTGTTGCTTGTTCCTTCAGGATGGACAAATTCCAAGACCACCCTCACCACGACATGTACATGTTCTGCGAGCAAGGACCACCGCCCCTCCCTAGAGACACCGGAAGTGACGGAGGTGCAGGGGACGTGGAAGGGTGCGGAGGAGGAGCAGGAGGTGGTTACTGCCACCCTCACCTCGGAGGAGGAGGAGGAGGAGGAGGGGGTATGGGAGCAGGGGATGGTGGGGGTGGGGGTGGGGGCTACCCGTTAGCTTCCTCGATCCTGTCGTCGGCTCCCTCCCCTAGCCCCGGCACGTGCGCGCCCCCCCCTCTACCACCACTACCCCCCGATGCTGCAGCCGGCGGACTCCCTAGGAGGAGGAGGAGGAGAGGAGGAGGAGGCGGGGGGTGCCCCCCTCCCAAGTCCCCCCTGGGGGCGGGGGGGGGTGCCAGTCCCGGAGGGCATGTGCAAGGCCATGGGAGAGTTCGCCTGGGTGAAGGAGAAGAAGGGGGCCGGGGGCCGGAAAGAGCAGATGGTCATGGCCAGTGCAGGTGAGGTGGGGGTGGGGGTGGGGGTGGGGTGGGGAGTGTGGGAGTGTGTGTGTGTGTGTGTGTGTGTGTGTGTGTGTGCGCGCGTAGGGTGTGGGGGTGGGGATGTTTGTGTGCGTGCATGTGTGTGGAGTTGGGGGCGATGGGGGGTGTGTGTGTGTGGGGGGGGGGGGTGTGTGTGTGTGTGTGTGAGTGAGGGTGGGGGGGTTGTGTGTGTGTGTGTGTGTGTGTGTGGTGTTTGTGTGGAGGTTGGGATGGGGGATTGCGTGTGTGTGTGTGTGTGTGTGTGTGTGTGTGTGTGTGAGAGAGAGAGAGAGAGTGAGTGTGTGTGTGTGTGTGTGTGTGTGTGTGTGTGTGTGTGTGTGTGTGTGTGTTCGAGTGTTTATGTGTTGTGTGTGTGTGTGTGTGTGTGTGTGTGTGTGTGTGTTGTTGTTTGTTGTTTTGCCTTGGTGGATGGTGGTGGTGGTGGTTGGTGGTGGTGATGGTCAAGCATTTTTAGTTTATGTATTTCTATTGTTGTTGTTGTTGTTGTTGTTTTCACATGTTTCCTCTTTGTGTTCGTTAGGTGTTTTACTTTTGACATCTGCAGAAGTCATGTTTGTCGAAGATGTGTTTGTCCGCTCGGTATTACGTATTAGACGACCGTTATTTTGAGCGTCGCGTTATGTGTAAATTGGTGTGTGTTCATGTCTTTCTTCTTAGTTCTTTTCTTAGTTCTTTTCTTTTCTCTTTCTTTCTTTCTTTCTTTCTTTCTTTCTTTCTTTCTTTCTTTCTCTTCTTTCGTTCTTCTTCTTCTTTCTTTCTTCTTTCTTTCTTTCGTTCCTTCTTCTTTTTGCTTCTCCCTCTTTATTCTATTATCATCCTGTTATAGTTACGTGATTGTATTGTACTACTACTACTACTACTACTACCACTACTACTACTTCTACTACTACTACTACCACTACTACCACTACTATCAGTATCATTTTTTTAAAATTACCATCGCTATTATAATTACATCATTATCTTACCTTTATCCTCCTCCTCCTCCTCCTCCTCGTCTTTCTCCTCCTTCTCATCATCATAAATAGTTTTTAGTTTTTTCACTCATTAACTGCCACATTCTACGTTGATATCGAAGAGATACGTGAGTGTTCGTCCTTTTTTTTCTCCGTTGTTTTTTTGGATATATACTTTGTCGTGCTGAAGAAGGCCAGCAGGTCGAAACGCCTCGTGTCTGTTGTGTGAGTTTTGTCGGTTCGCTGGCGCAGTTATTTTTACTTTTGTTGTTGTTGTTGAATGGATACGATGTTGCGTATTTTATCCGATTGTGTTGCTGTCACATCTGTTGAGCGAGTGCTTAGTTATGGATGAGTTGTATATAAGCCATGGTAACTTAGTGCTGGTCATATGTCTGTGTGTGTGCGTGTGTGCGCGCGCGCGTGTGTGTGTGTGTCTGTGTGTGAGTATGTGTTGTGTGTTCCTTTTACAAGTTTCTTAAGTTTCTGTTTTGTTTTTTTTTTTTTTTGTTTTTGTTTGTTTGTTTTTTGACACGTGCTTGATTATGTTTACGTTGACTTGCTTTCTTCTTTATACATAGATACACACCAAAAAATTCCCTGTTCAGGACAATTGCTTCCCGTCACACCTGTCTAGCTCGAATGGTCCGCACGCACGCCGTTGTTTCTTCTTTATTTATACCCCCCTCCCTCCTTCTGCCCCCTTCCACCCATCCTCCCTCCCTAATCTATTGTCACTATGTACGTAGTGCCTTTATTATTGCTTGTTAGCTCTTCAGGATGTCACATGTGTTCGACAGTATGTTGGCAGCCCTCAAACGGCCTTGTTTGGAAAGGTGGCCTGTTACAATAAAGCAGAACTCTCTCTGTCCGTCTCTCGCTCTCTCTCTGTATGTGTATGTGTGTCTTGTCTCTCTGTGTCTGTCTGTCTGTCTCTCTCACTGTATGTGTATGTGTGTCTTTGTCTGTCTGTCTGTCTGTCACTGTATGTTTACGTGTATCTTTGTCTCTGTCTATCTGTCCGTCTGTCTGTCTCTGTCTCTGTCTCTCTCTCTCTCTGTATGTGTGTCTTTGTCTGTCTGTGTCTGTCTGTCTGTGTCTGTCTCTCTCTGTCTCTCTCTGTCTGTGTCTGTGTCTCTGTGTGTGTGTGTGTGTCTCTCTCTCTCTCTCTCTCTCTGTCTCTGTCTCTCTCTCTCTCTCTCTCTCTCTCCTCTTCCGGTGTATGTCAATTACAGTGAATCGTAAGCTGTGTGATAAAAAGGATTATGGACTGAGCACATCCGACTTGAACACAACACGCGTCGTTTCAATTACAAATCGTGACCCTGTGTTGTAACATGCGGAAGGGGAATGAAGCCCATCTTTCGTTCTCTGCTGCGCACGGCTTGAAGAGATCCGAAAAAGAATTCCTCCGCGTCAGTTATAACAGAGAGCGTTGTCTGTTTGAAATTCATCCGTTGATATCCTGCACAGAACCTGATGTAATATGCTCCCCCGCCCCCCCCCCCCTCCCCCCTCCCTGTCTTTTTGTATAAGGCTTTCCAAATTAGAGAGACGGTTGTTGTGTGATTTTGCGTTGAAATTGGTCCTCTGTCTGTTGTTACTGTTTTCTCTTTTTGTGCATTTCTACAAACTGCTGTGTATGTTGTTGACGTAGCCATTCATGATGATGGCCCAAGGCTGAAAGGAAGGAACCACCATTCATTCATTCATTCATACATCCATTCGTTTGATCGTTCGTTTGTTCACCATTCATTCATTCATTCTCTAACTGTCTGTCCGTCTGTCTGTCTCAATCTGTCTGTCTGTCCGTCTTTTTCTATTTGTCTCTCTGTCTTTCTCTGTCTGTCTCTGTCTCGCTGTCTCTGTCTCTGTCTCTCTCTCTCTCCTCTCCACACACACACACACACACATATATATATATATATATATATATATATATATATATATATATTTTTTTTTTTTTTTTTGGTCATACTCTTAGGAACACACACACACACACACACACACACATATATATATATATATATATATATATTTTTTTTTTTTTTTTTTTTTTTTTTTTTTTGGTCATACTCTTAGGAACACACACACACACACACACACACACACACACACAAGGGACAGAGTGAGAGAGAGAGAGAGAGGAGTTGGGAGAGAGAGAGAGGGGGGGGGGAGAGACACGGGCAGACAAACAGCCTGAGAGAGAGAGAGAGAGAGGAGAGAGAGAGAGAGAGAGAGAGAGAGAGAGAGAGAGAGAGAGAGAGAGAGACAGGTAGGTAGGCAGGCAGGCAGGCAGGCAGAGAGAGAAGACGGAGACAGAGACAGACAGACAGAGACAGAACCTCCATTCAGTTTTGGGCCCCCGGATGTCTAAAAAAAAAAAAAAAATTAAAGAAAAACAAACAAACAAACAAAAAACCGGTCCCCGTGTTGTGGTGGAAAAGCAATATTATAGCCCCGGCCACGTCGATAGTCTACACAGGGGCGACAAATGCTGCCCCATTTCAGCGCAAGCCAGGCGTGTCATTCGACAACCCACTGAACCGACACCTTGCTTTTTGTGGACGCCCACTACCTCCCCCCGTCCCCCCCCCCCCCCCCCCCCCCGCTTTCCCCCGTCTTCCCCCGTCCTCCCATCAGTTCTCTCCCCCCCCCCCCCCCCCCCTATCCTATCCACTATCCTACCCCTATCTACCCCCCCCCCTCCCTCCACCCATCCCAGTCTCGCGTAAGGGGAGGAGCGTAGGTTTACATAATAGGTATGGTGTAATATTGTGTGTGTAAGCGTTATTTGCGCTGTTTTGTGTTGCGTGGTGGTATGTAACGTACCGGTTTTTTTGTGTGGAATATATTGTGTTTGATTGTTTGGTTTTTGTACTCCCAGTTCTTATAGAACAGGGAGTACTTTAGAATGGGAGCGAAGAAATGCTGTCTGTGTGTCTCTCTCTGTCTGTCTGTCTGTCTGTCCGTGGTCAAAATGTGTTCCACTCGCTCTAGACGAAACTTCTGGGCCGATCTTTCTGAAAATTTGTAGGTATGTTCGTCATGGGTCACGGATGATGCCCGATGTTTTATTTTACCAGAACAGCTGTCACTAACGGCTGTAACGGCCCCAGACGGTTTTTCATTTTTATGGAATATCTCAGAAGTACTTTCTCAGAAGTACTTGGCCGATGTGTAAGCGGTTTAGATGATCTTGTGCCAAATCGGATCCTCTTTCCATATGTGAGTGATGTAATGGTGTACATCGGTTATATAACCGTTCAAACCGTTACTTTGCCGTTATTTTTGCCGTTTTTTTTTTTTTATATATTGGTGGATTTTAATTAATTTCAATTTCCCTTCCGACAGCCTCGTTCTCATTCAACGCTTCCTTGCGCTGAACTCAGAAGCAATCTGAAGCGATCAAAGCTAAGTGCATTTTCGTTATTTTGTCCGTCTTTGTTTCACCTGAGAAAGACCTAAGAGGTCGAAACGCGTTGTGTGTTGTCTTGTGACTCGTTTGTCCACGTTTCTGGGCGGTTCGCTGACATTTATTTAAGATTTGATTTTAATTAAATTTGGAATAAAGAAAGGTTGCCACATGCGAATGACACTTGCATATAGTGTTTCAAAATTTGACCGTTTAAAACCCCGTTATTCTTGACATGTCCGATCTGGATGAAATTTGGTGAGGTACACAGGCTTTAGCCTAGTGAGGACTACTAAAACACCAGTTTCAAAAGTGTACCTCAGTTAAATAACCGTTAAAATCGTTTTTTTGCCGTTCTTTCTCTTATATATTGGTGGTTTTTTTTTTTTTTTTTTAATAAAATTTGGTATATAGAAAGGGTTATCACACTCAGATGGCACACAAGATAAACTGGGAGTACGTTTATATGCTCTGCGTCTTGTTGTATTTTATTGTGCTGCTGTGTTTGGGCTATTGTGTTGTAAGAGAATAGTGCTGTGTTTTGTTGTTTTTTTTTTTTGAGTGGGGTACGTGTTGTTATATCTACCTATCTATCTATCTATCTATCTCAATATCTATCTATCCATCTCTCTCTCTCTCTCTCTCTCTCTCTCTCTCTCTCTCTCTCCTCTCTCTCTATATATATATATATATATATATATATATATGTGTGTGTGTGTGTGTGTGTGTGTGTGTGTGTGTGTGTGTGTGTGCGTGCGTCCCACATTTAAATTTTTGGAATGAATATGTTTTTTTTTTTTTCATTTCGAAGTTTTATTTACTCGTGTATTTATTTATGCATTTATTCATCTATTTCACTTATTCGTGATTTGTACGCTTTATCTATTTATTTATTCATTCATTTTACTGTGGTCTTACTGATGAAAATGGCACAGGCAATGTTTTAGGTAGGTTACTCAAGGCCTGACCAGCGCATTGGGCTAATGCTGTAGTAGATCAGACATCTGCCAAGTCGTAGCCACCAGACCCTCTTCTTCAATCCTCTCATCTTAGTTATTAATTCATTTACCTATCAGCTTTAAATCATGCGCAGTGTGGTCTCGAAACTTAGCGGATGTGGTGTAGCGTATATGGACTAACCCGCACGCAATGACACCTCCTTGGGGAAACCAAGACTGTAAGAGAACTGTGTTGTATTCTGTTCTGGGTGGTTAACATATTACTTTGTTAGTTTCCATGCTTAATTTTTTTGTATGAATTTTTTCTTATTGTCATTGGGGTACTCCCCCACCCCTCACACCCCCCCCCCCCCCCCCCCCCCCCACCCCCCCACCACCCACCTTACGCCGAATATGAAAACATAAGCGACTGCTCGTTCTTCGTTTTCACTGTCATGAATGTGGCTTTTCTTGCCTGAAGCAGACCTAAACGGTCGAAACGCGTCGTGTTTTGTCTTGCATATATTTGATTTGTCCCGTTTGTTTTTTTGCGGGCTCGCGTACAATTTTTTTTGGGTTTTTTTTTTTTTGAATTTGTTTCAATTTTAGGCCTGCTGCAGTCGCCTTACTGTTGAAACTTATTGTAGTAAATTGTGTTTCAGTTCATTTGATTATAAATCAGTTAAGTAAGTAAGTAATTGATTCCTGATTGATTGATTGGTTGATTGTGATGGATTGCGAGACGAACAGGAGAAGCAACTAATAGCAGCGTCGTGTTCTTTGTCACTGTCCTAGCCTGAAGAAGAAGACCCAAGAGGTCGAAATGCATTGCGTCTAGTCCTGTACTCTTGTTTGTCTGTGTCCTTGGCGGTAGCTACCCCCCATCTCTTTTCAAATTTTGCTTCATTTTCCGCCCCTCAGTCACTCCGTTTTTGAAACTTTGATCGATTGATTTATTTTACTGTATAGCCCTTTTGATTGATTGATTTATTTTACTGTATAGCCCTTACCTGTTCTGTCTTCGAAAGAATTGTACTGTGTTTTGAACTGTGCTGTGTCGTATTGTGTAGTGTGCTGTGTCATTAATTTATGCAGTTGACCGCATTGTACTTTTTCTATGGTAACAATGGAATCGGTTTGTCTAAGAGTTCTGGCGCCTTACTATGCGCTCTTGTACGTGCCCCCCCCCCTCCCCTCACGCACACACACGCACGCGCGCGCACACACACA
>JADBJO010005306.1:0-7500 GCA_016801955.1 Conus betulinus | reverse complement strand
ACAGAAAGAATATCACACCTGCTCGATTTTTGCATATGTGTGTACATTTATAAGCATAATCCAAAAATAATCCAGAAACTGAAAGAGGTCGATTTCAAATCTTTTAGGTGATATGTAATTTATCTATTCGTTAAAAAAAATGTTTTTTTCGATATCATATTGACCCTTCGATTTTTAAACTTCCGTTTCATGCCTATGTCTTACGATAAGGGTTGGCTATACTGTCCTGTGTCTACACTGATATACAAAGTATTTTGCAAATAATGGGATTAAAAAAAACAAATCAATGTTTCCACTCATAAATTTTGTGTTGGTGCTAAATAGTATCTTGTTTTGTTGGCATTGTTGTTCAACTATAATTTTTTTATCTTTGTAACACTTGGTATGAAAAAAAAATTCTTCCAGCTCTGACCAGAAAGGTCTGCTGTGCTCACAGTTCCAGAGACATTGATTGATGTTCATAATTTTCAGTGATATATATACACACACACACACCACACACACACCACCACACACACACACACACAATTGCTCTATTGTACCAAACCTATTTCTTTTTAACGAACAAGTAAGGTAACTCTTGCTCTCCCGTGAAGAAAGAAACACACACACACGGGGGAGCAAGGTTATCTTGCTTGATCGTTATTTGCTGTTTACACTCTCTCCTCTCATTTAAGATTCTGGGGGTGTTTTTCTTTGTTTGTTAGTTTTTTTAAACAACATTTATGGCCACAACTTCATATCGGTCATTCATATTTGAGACAATCTGAATTTTACTTCACGAATTTATGTATTTTCTCAAAACATTTTCCCAAGTTTTTGTTTAGCTGCTATACCTGCTGTTAACTTTTATTTAACATAGTACGTTTAGTAAACATATTGATCTTCAATTTAATAACATCCTAACTGTATTCCATTCTTGGTGTTCATTGCCAATTTTTTTTTTATCCTGTTTGTTTATTCTTTTCTAGACCACCCCCCCCCCCCCTTTTTTTTTTTTTTTCCTTTGGTCCTTACAAAGTGCATACGCAATATACACATCCCACTAAATCATCAGAGAAAGAACTACCATTAAATAAAACAACACACTGCTTTTTTTTTTTTTTTAACAAATTCTTTTTTAGCTAGTTAACACGTTATGCAGGTGTACTGTGTATTGCTTGTGTGTTTACTTATGCGTATTTGTTTAAAAACAAACCACAAAACACCAAAAGGAATTCCAAAAAAAACGATGATTGTGAACTGGGGGCTGCTACCGCTAAATCACACACACGTACATACACACACTCACTCACACACACACTCACACACCACACACACACACACACACACACACACACACACACACCACACGAGAGAGAAAAAAAAGGAGAACAGAACGCACACAAAGAGAAAAGGGAACACGCGCGTGCGTACACCCACCCACAGATACACAAACGCGCGCGCGTACATTTAAACATAAAAACACAGAGAGAGAGAGAGGGAGAGGGGGGGGGGGGGGGGGGGGGGGGGGGTGGGGGGGGGTTGGGGGGGGGGGGGGGGGGGGTTGGGTGGGGGGGGGGGGGGGGGGGGGGTGGGGGGGGTGAGATCCGTCCAGACATGCAGTATTTCTTTCTATCCATGAAACAAAAAAAGATTCGGGGGGGGGGGGTGGTGTGGGGGGGGGGGGGTGGGGGTGGGGGGGGGGGGGGGGGGGGGGGGTGGGCGAAGCACAGTATTGTGCACACTGCACACCAGTCATGCATTTTTGTTTTGTTTTTGTTTGTTTTGTTTTTAATTAAATAACCCTGTCTTACCTTTTACCTTTCAAGGGGAGGAGAGAGAAATCCCGTGACGCCTTCATCACAGGCCACACCGTGTGTAGAACGTCTTGAAGACTGGCATTTCTTCTTCTTTTTTTTTTCACAGGTGGCACGAGCATTTTTTTTTTTCTTCTTTTTCTTGTGTTTTTTACCCACCCCCCCCCCCCCCCCCCCCCCCCCCTCCCCCGCCACCCCCAACCCCACCCCCCCCTCCATTATTTCGTGTTTTTTTTTTTTTTTAAATTTGTTTGTTTGAATGTGTGTGCAACAGATCTGGATTTTTTTTTGTTTGTTTTTGTTTTTGCTTTCCGCCGCATAGGGTCTTTGTGTATAGTCCGGTACACACGAATTGAATTTGAAATAACGGCGGATCGATGATGATATTATTACTAATACTAATGATGATGATGATGATAATGATAGCAATAATGATGATGCTACTGCTAACTATACTGCTGCTGCTGGCTTACTACTACTACTACTACTACTACTACTACTGATGATGATAATGATGATAACAAACAACTACAATGACGACAATAACAACAAAGAGCATTTCTTTACCTCCCTTACCTGTCAATCTTTTATGCTCTATATCTGTCTGTCGCTCTGTCTGTCTGTATGTCTGTCTGTCTGGTCTGTCTGTCGTTCTCGTCATGTCTCTCTCCACGGGTGTGGGTGTGTGTGTGTGGGTGTGTGTGTGTGTGTGTGTTCGTACGTGCGTGCGTAGTGCACTATATAGATTACACGTTCACATTATAAAGGTCTTTTTAAATCTTATGAGCGGTCTGTTTACCTAATGGGGAGGAATACATAATCCTGAAAGGTTGTTGTGTTTTATGATTACGAAAATCTTTATAGTTTACTAGTCTGGTGTTAGTCTCTCTCTCTCTCTCTCTCTTCTCTCTCTCCTCTCTCTCTCCTCGTCTCTCTCTCCACCCACACTTTGTTGGGTGTGCTGTGCTTTGAACAGTAACAGTTTGAGAATGCCTAAAGACATTTGCTGACTTCCTGACACAAGATAACGCATCAATGACGTAAACTTTTCAATGTAACTGAGAAACCAATGTACATTTTTACAGACATTGTAAAAATTCAGTCAAAAAACACAAATAGGTGATTATTCCTAATTGACTGCCGTGTTTTCACCGATTGACATTTCAATGCAGAATGGGCGAAAACACGGAAAACAGCAGCTATGCAGCAACAAACAACAACAAACAACAGCCACAACAAGATTTTGAACATGCCCCTGGAGAAAACTGTTTTCTGTAATAGTAGTAGTAGTAGTAGTAGTGGTGTGGTAGTAGTATAGTCGTTGTTGTTGTTGTGTTGGTTGTATTGTTGTGTTATTAGTATCATCAATTATCATTATCATCATTGTTTGTTTATTATCATTTTTATTCATTTTTACTTTTTCTTAAAGGCACCAACAAAAGAGACGATGGGACTGTTTTGTTACGGAATGCCCCGTACGCGCGCACGACTTTAAGCACCCCGCTGTATTCAGGAAATTGTTCTTCTGTTTATTTATAATATTTCGCAGATTTATTTCTGATCATAAGCTGAGTTTTTTAAAATGAGATTTATCAAATTCAACGCAGGTGGTGTTTTTTTTTTTTTTTTTTTTTTTTTTTAAGTATACGAGAAAGATAAAGAGTTTGATATTCTTGTTACAAAAAAGAAAAAAAAAGGTGTTTGGTTTTTATTCCTCTGTTCGTTTGTATCATGTCTTTCATTAATTTCAATTTTTCTTGATTTAGATGCGTCCTCTCATGCCCCAGAAGGGGACAGAACGAAATATTTGAATCTTTATGGAAAGATGAGTATGAGCATTTTGTGAAACACGGATTTTACCCACGAAACTCCGGTTAAAGAGCAAAAAAAACAACAATAACCAAAAAAAAATCAAAACAAGGATTGCGAAAATGTGAGGGGGGGTGGGTGGTGGTGGGGTCAAAGGGAGGTTGGGAGTGAGGAGGGGTATGAGGTAGAAGAAAGAAAGAAAGAAAAGGAAGAAAGAGAAAGAAAAAGAAAAGAAGAAGAAGAAGGAAGGAAAGAAAGGAAAAAGGAAAGAAAAGAAAGAGGGAAAGAAAGAAAGGAGAGAAAGGAAAAGAAAAGGGGGGTCGAAAAAAAAAAGCCAGAAACGAGCAGCTGAAGAAAAAAAAAAAAAAAAAGAGAACGGAGGAAGCAGGAACAGAAACAGGGAAGAGACGAGCAGGAGAGAGCAGAGGAGAGAAGAGATCAGAGCAGAGCACTGTAGAGCAAGGTAGACAGCACTGGGTGTAGTTGATTCAATCACTAGATATTAACTTCACGACGAGTTTTGTGACAGGCGCTCAGTCGGCCTGTGGCCTCCGTCAGGCAGTGAGGCGCGTGAAAATGTTCACCCGAAAGAGATCTCGGCCTGGCCCCCTGTGGAAGTCGTATTGCCGAAAGCGGTTTTCTTTGATGTGAACAAAAATAATGCAAGAAAAGAATACTACCAATAAAGTTAGTCTGGAGTATCGGAATTTGTAGGGGGGAACTACCCAGGAACACACGTTTCCAAAACTGAGAACTAGAAGAAGCGCGTTTACGTTTTAGGAACGGCGCATATGATACGTGTATTTTTGGAATTGTTGTTTTGATTGAAACTTGCAAATATTGGCCGTAGCAGAATTATTTTTTTTTTTATTGGGAGAATTCATCATACCCGACGTATCAAGGATTGTTGTTTGTGTTTTTGATTTATTTTTTCCTTCGTTTGTGTTTCGCACTAGAAAAGCATCACCAACTCCCCTACTGAGCTGTTCTTACCTGTTGGTAAGATGAATAAGTCATGGTTGTACGTTGGTTCCGTGTGGTGGTAAGTGTTGCCTATGAAGTACAAAACACGTTAGGCCTATTTTACTCATCTTATGAAACAGAAAGGACATACAGGCGAAGTGAGTTAACTGAGGAAAATAAGACATTAAGTGACCCGAAACAGAAATCCAAAACACAACTAAACAGACACCAGCAAGAAGAAACAAACACAAAAAGAAAGACAAACTGATTTTAGGAGAAAAAATACAAAGAAGAGAAGGAATAGCATCGTGCAATGGAGAGGAGGAAACAGATGCAAAAAAGAAAGAGCGCAGCATGGAGAGAAAGGAAAGAAAGAAAACAGAGCACGCAGAAGAATAGAGCAAAAGAAAGAGTCAGAGAGGGGAAAAACAGATATCATGTTGAATACATTTTAAATGCCAACTGTCGGTCATAGGGGAAAAAGTCAATGGGTAAAGCCAAAGAAAAAACAAACACACACCAACACGAATCACACACCACATACACAAACATTCACACACACACACACACACACACACACACCACACCACACACACACACACACACACACCACTACATAAACACACACACACACACACAAACACACACACCACAACACACACTACCGACTACAGTCACACTACATAATTACATACACACACACCGACACAACACAACAACACCACACACACACACTCACTACAACTACACTACATACACTACACTACGCTACACGGAAACCCAAACAACACAACCACACACACAGGCACGCGCACCCCAGAACACCCCCGCAGCGTGCGACCCCGCGAACGACCAAATCTAGACACTCCCTCACCCTTAAAAAACAACAATCACTTTCACAAAAAAGTGTTTGGTTCATTGGACCAATCCCACCAGACGCAAAAGGCAGGGATCATAACCCGAAAAAACTACGATTTCGCGAGGGCGGGCGTGCGTGATTGCGTATCGCCTTGGTGCAAAAAAGCATGGCGCAGCCGGCCACAATTCAATTTATGTTGCTATTAGGAACAGTCGACCGCAAAGGTCCGCTATCCCGGTGCCGTCTCAACTCATATGCATAGTGCGTGCTTGCACAGGTTGCGAGATCACCAACTCTCTCCAGGAATAGTCGCTCAACCCCAACAATCAGCCAGGACACATATCTCCCCACAAAAACAAAAAAGACAAAAAAAAAGAAGATAGGAAACAGAAGAGACAAAAACAAAATATTCTGGATGCTGATTTTTCGCTTTTTCAAACAAACAAAGCAACTTTCAGAGTCAACTCTCACTCTCGCGCGGAATTAGACCAAAAAAAAAAAGCGAAGAGGCAGTGTGCTTGCTCGTTCTTAATTGTCGTTGTTGTCGCACGAGTGTTTGTTTAGCGATCTTGCTGAGGAAGACCTAAAGAAGGTCGAAACGCGTCCCCGTGTTTAGTCTGGTGATTTGGTTTGTCCAGTTGTTCGGCGGAGGCATTTTCAATAAGTTTTAAAAATCATCTACCTCTTTTTTTTTGAGGTGGTTATGAAGAGTCTTCGTAAAGACGAAGAAGAAGAAGAAGAAGAAAGAAGAAGAAGAAGACAAAGAAGAAGACGAAGGAAACAGAACAAGAAGAAGAAGGCGAAGAAAGAATAGAAGAAGAAGAACGAAGAAGAAGAAAGAAGAAGAAGAAAGAATTCGAAGAAAGAGGAGCAGAAGAAGAAAAAATAAGAAGAAGGGGAAGAGGGGGACGGAAAGGAGGGGGAAAACCGTCGATTACGTTGTGGTCAAAAATAAAATGACGTTATACAAAATGACTTATATAAATATTGTACATAAAGGACGAATAGGTGTTAAGATGGTCGGGGTGGCTTGTGTGGTGTGTGTTGTGTGTGTGTGTGTGTGTTGTGTGTGTTGTGAGAGAGAGAGAGAGAGCAGAAGGAGAGCGAGAGGGGAGAGAGGGAGAGATGAGAGAGGGGAGAGCGACAATGTGTGTGGGTGTGTGTGCTGTGTGTGGTGTATGTGTGTGTGTTGGGCGCTCTCGCGCGCGCCGTTCGTGCGTGCGTGCGTGTGTGGAGTGCAGTTGCGTGCGTGCGGTGTGTGGGTGTTGTGTGGGTGTGGTGTGTGGTGGGCACGTAAAGACACTATGTTAACTGACAGGTAAATGGTTTCAGTCACTCAGTCAGCGGTGATGTGTGTGTGGGTGGTGGTGTGTGGTGTGTGTGAGGGTGGTGTTTGCAAAAATAAGATCATTCTCAAAAGGCAGGTTTCTATTTGCATCGAAGGGGCAAGGTATTGTGATCCTTCGCTGTAATCTCGTCCAGAGGGGAAAGAGAGAGTTGTGTGGAGAGACCTCGCGAGTAGCGGGTCAGAAAGCTGGACCGGACCGAAACAAATTCCGAGCACGACAAGCGATAAGGGGGAGTGAGCGCATCTAAAATCAGAGCTCGAACCGTTCTTCTGACCGAGTAAAGGAAGGTGCTGTCCTTTTCGTCGAGGCGGGTCGGCGAGAGCGAGCATCGGGATCTTTGCGCGTACACTCAAGTTGTCGAAAAAGAGAAAAATTATTGGTCCGTTACGAGTGTTGTATAAACAAAAAATAGTAAAGTATGTAACACAGGTGTAAGCGCGCACGCACAGGCACGCCGACACACACACAGAAAGACAGCCAGACACACACACACACCCACACAACCACACACACACACACCCACACACACACACATGTAAGTGCAAGCACGCACCTGACACACGCACCTCTTACACATCCGCTAAAACGAGCACGCCCTTGCACACACGGTATGCACCTCACCCCCCCCACCCCCCCACCCCCACACCACACACACCACCCACCCCAACACCCACCCCCCGACCCCACCAACGAGAACGAACGAAGACACACAGCCAACGCC
>JADBJO010005305.1:107500-166278 GCA_016801955.1 Conus betulinus | reverse complement strand
TTCCCAAGAGAAGAGGAGAACCAATCAGAAAGACATTACTATGAGATAACTGGCTGGTAGACAGACAGACCGACAGACAGACAGACAGCATCTCCACAGAAAATCACTGTTCTGTTCATGCATTTTTGAACTTGTGCCCGCCCTGCAATATGACAAGCCTGGCAGCCTGGGTGCGCTGGTGCGTGAGCGAGTCAGGATGCACGGCAAGACAATAATGTCACTGAGAGAAGACTGAAGATGAGTTCTCCTTCAACTCCACATCTCACCCCCTCCCCTCAATTCACCCTCCTCAAATTCCCCCCCAAGACAAAAAAAAAAAAAAAAGAAAGAGACAGACAGACAGACAGTAAGATGACAACTACAATGATGACAAACCCGTGTTCCGCTGATGTAACCACTCTGCAGTTTCTTGATGCAGCTGATCAGCGCACTGGGCAGGTTGCGAGAAATTATCTGAAACCATCACAACATGTCTTACCTGCGCACAATCCTCTGAAACCATCACATGTCTCATCTATGCATAATTCACTGAATCATTCATATGTCTTACCTGTGCATAATTTTCTGAAACATTCACGTCTTAGCTGTGCATAATTCTCTGAAACCATCACATCTATCATCCTTACACAATTAATTTAAACTATCATAACACACCCCCTCCACATACAACCACTGGATACAATTACAACTGGCCTTTATCTGAACACAAGTTTTGGAAACCATCATGTCTCATCTCCGCACAGTCGTCTGAAACCATCAGAACATGTCTCATCCACAGTCAACAAAAACAATCACAACAGATCTCATCTCTACACAATTATCAGAAACCAACACAAAACGGCTCGTCCACAATCAACAAAAACAATCACAACAGATCTCATCTGTACACAACTATCTGAAACCACCACAACACATCTCACTCACTAACAACTGTCTGACACCTTCACTAGACATCTCATCCATGCACAATTATGTGAAACTATCCCATCCAGTTCATACACAGTTACCTGAAATCATCACTACACATCTCATCCATGCACAATTATGTGAAACTATCCCATCCAGTTCATACACAGTTACCTGAAAATCATCACTACACATATCATCCATACACAATCATCTGAAACCATCACAACACATATCATTCATACACAATCATCTGAAACCATCACTACACATCTCAGCTGTACACAATTATCAGCTACCATCACAACAAGTGTTTCATCGAAATAAAACTGTCTTAAACCATTAGAATATGTTCCACACACATACATAAACACACACACACACACACACACACACACACACACACACACACACACACACACACACAGAGCATACACAACCACTCATTCACCAAGCATATTATTGTAATCTATGGGTCATGAACAGAACACACTTTCTCTCTTTCTTCCAACATTTTCTTTTCTAATCCCAACATGAATCCAAGAAATAAAATTCAAGCAATAACTTCTTGTAGTACACTCTTTAGTTAAAAGCGAACAAAAACTCTGAGTTGACAACTTCTCTGAAAACCAACAAACAATGATGAAATAAGTCTCAAGTATTCTACTACATTTCAAGGGGAGGTGGAAGGTGGGGGGGGGGATGTTTTTTTTGTTTTTTTTTTGTGGGAAGTGAGGCAGATGAGGGCTCCCAGGAGGACGACTGGGACTAGACTATGATTCCAACCTAAATCCTAAAATACTGTAAAAAGGAAATCCTGAAATACTACATTACAAACATAATTCCTCAAATGCTGTTATAGTGAAACTCCAAATACTGTCATTCAAAACTGAAATTACACATAAACACAAACACACACATGCAAGCATTCACACACCCACGCACACACATACACACACATGTACACTCTCTCTCTCTCTTACACACACACACACACACACACACACACACACACACAAACACACACTCATACACACTAACTCACACACACCATGAACTTATGACAATACAGTGAAGAGGACGCAGTGACTAATATTGTGCACATTTGCACACACATACTGAACACTGATGCACACTGTATTCACACAAATCCATATTGTACAATTTACAAAAGAAGGAGGGAGGGAGGAAGATAAGAGAAATACAATAAAGAGCTAAGCGCATACACAATCACCAAGGGAATATTGTGACGGAAAGTCTTGGAACGAAACAAAGACCGAGAGCAAGGAGAGAGGACCCCCTTAATATTTTAGTGATCATGTGGACAACAGCACACCCCAGGCACAAAGCTGTGGCAAAACATGCATTTTCAGTCAGAAGCCCAATCCTAACATTAGAATGCTTGCACAACTGCTGTCAGAGAGACTCAGCAACTGATCAGTGCTTTGGATGGTGGACAGGTGGAAGGGGAGGGAAGGGGAAGGGGGGTGCAGTGCTCTCAGGGCTTTTGAGGAGTGAAACCTGTGTGGGTAGGATGGAGAGATAGGTCACCAAGTTGCTAAGGTGATAACAGCTAGCATCAATGACCCAAAGTTCCAAGCAGTTCCTTCAACCAGTAAAAGAGTGTACCGGCGAAGAAGCTGCACGGTAAAGTATGGAGAACACTGTATGAGAGAAGTTTAAACAGACTACAACAGTTCCAGTTGTTCTCATGATCATACAGTACAATAAATCCTGGTGTCAGTTCATTCATGCCATTTTTCAAAAACTATTACTGAACACCAACAGCAAACTGTGGTTTATCTGAACCATCTTGGCTGTTTCAATAGTAAGGGAAAGAAAGTTTTTACTATGAATTGTGACCAGAGAGAAACAAACAAGCAACATACACAAAGAAAAACGTAACTGACATACATGTAACTGAAAGCAGCAACAACGAAAGATGATCATAAAACCACATCTATTACAAAATAACATTAAAAAAAAGTGCCTTAACATCTGTGTGCACTTTGGACGAAGAAAAAAGACGGAACCACATCATAATTTTTTTTTCATATCCATGAAAGGAAGATACAATAACCTGTTTTAAAATCTACACTATTTGGTATTTACATTGTACTTACATCGTTTGAACTTCAGAGCCAAGACTAGCCTTAAAACGGACCTGTGTCTTTGATAATACATGTAGTACCATGATACAAGGGACCTACCAGCAGCCCGTTTGTGACAACAAAGGTGATGGTAGGTCGCCCCAGCTCTTTCCACGAACTCTTGAGGAATGCCACTTCCGTGCGCAAGAAGTCAATCATAAAGTTTGTATCCAGCACAACGTAGAATCGCTGCAGGTCCATGAACTGTTAACAGCAAGAGATTCATATGCCGTGCTGAGTTGAGGGGGGTGGGGGGGGATGATTTTGTTTTTTTGTATTCAAAAAGCATTCCTTCCGCTCTTTGTCCTTTGACCCTGGGATTCAAGTCGAGGCCGATGCGGACCACGTCAGAGCGTGCCAACCAGATAATGAATGAGACAATCAATGAAAAGATTAGCACACCTCCATCAGAGGTGCCAACCCCCTTCACCCTTTCAGAGTGCAATACGGGAGATTTGTCAATTCCAGTTTCTGTTTATCACTACAGTTCTTTGTTGGAACGTCAAGTATCTGAAGCAGACTAAACTGTAGTGACACTCTTCATCAATTCCGCCATTAGGTGTTTTGAAATTTAGCTCCCTGTTAGCGCACCTGGTATATGTGACACCCACTTTTGCTGGATGAACATATGTCTACTGTTCTGAATTAACTGGCAAATTTTTCCATGGACATTTGGCATAAGCAACTTTTTTTACAGGCAGCCATCCTCCACCAGTCATTGTGCTGAATAAACAGAAGTGATGTTAGAAAATCAACAGCACTTCCGGGCACTGCACCCTCTCATTGGTTACTGATCATTACGGCGCAGACGACCAGGTAGTAGCTGAACACATTTCTCAATCTATGGCAATGAAACTGTATAAATAATTCGTACATGTCATCAGTAATACCCGCTCCACCTCAGCAGCCATTTGCAAGAATTTCTTCACAAGAAACCAAACCTATACAAAATTCAATCAAACAGAAAATAATGCAGCAGCAATTTTAGGGTTGGCACCTCTGTTCCATGTGAAACGTCCAATTTAGTCTCTGGATCTGAGTTCAAATGCAGTTTTTCATTTTCTAGCTTGCTGCCGAGACATGGGGGAAACCTTAGTCAAACAAAGCAGGAGGGGAGGAAGGGAGGAAAGTTTAGTCAACAGGAGAAGCTTTGCCAAGCAAACAGCATTTGATTCTGTTATTGTTTACAAAATAAATCAACAAAAGAAAAATAATGCATGGTTTCCTTTAGTGAGGAGCAAGATCATTTTTCACATTCCAGGCTCCTGACACACAGAAAACATGCATTACTGAAGCGGTGTTAGTGTGTTCTGCTTGATGTTACTGGGCAAACACTCTTCTTGTGGATCAAACATGACTCAGCCTTACAGACAAATTATCGATTCAGTGGTTTTGGGTAAACTGTCCACAGAACATGTAAGACAAACTGCAGCAACTAACAGCTAGTCTATTTAAAAACATTAGCCTGCAAACCACACAGTCCAATCTGTTAACCCTGGCTTAATATTCAGCAAAATCTGCGCAGTGTTATCGACAAAAGGGATGGAGTAAAAGAGGCCTAAAGAAACACTACTGATTTCAAGACAGGATCTTTAGGTTAGGCGACCATCACAAGTACATGTAGGGGTGCAACTTAAAGAGACAAGCCAGTTCCTATCCTCTAGCTTGTTTATCTGACCCAAGGTTTGTCGGACCCAACTGTCATCCTACATCATACATAACACTTCATAAAGAAGCTCATCTCTCCTGGTTCTATACATGTGATTCCCTGGACTAAAGACAGTTCAAATCATTGGAATGTTCAGGATTATAGGGTGTGGAGATCTTTTGGTTCTTTTTTTTTTTCTTCCTTTCTTGGGTTTGTTATTTTGTTTGTCTGTTTTCTAATTCCTAAAAACCATCCGGAGAAAGCGTTTTTGGTCGGTTTGGTGTCTTCTCCCAAATGAAACATTTCACAACATGTTTTTTTTTTTTTTCTTTCTCTGTTCCTCAGCTAGAACTCCAAGATTCAAAACTGAAGATTTCTGCACATGTGACCCTTTTCACCCTCACCATTAAGTAAGTCACATTCCACCTTCAGGATCTCACCAGCACATAATGGCCTTCTTTCCGAAATGCACATTTGTGCAAGATTTTTCATTCTTGTTTTTGTGCATGCACTAGAGCACTCCACCTGGCTTTAAAGTCTCATCCAAAAGACTAGGATAGGACTGGTGACTGCAAACAGTTTTTCTTAATTCCAAAGTAAAAATCATTTCCAACCTGGCAATCTCCATTGAGAATCAAGTCCAAGATCTTGAAAAAAAAAAAAAAAAAAAAAAGAGTCTGGCATCTTACCCCAAGGCTAACCACACTCCACAAAACTGAGTGATTTCTACAGATGTTAAAAGATCAGACATTTAAAGTGAGGTGAGGAGATGTCACCAGCAGAATAATCAACAAGGACACAATAGTTGTTTTTTTTTACTCCCACAGCAATATAATCAAGGCACACAACTCCAGATCAGTGGTGCTTACAGTGCTGAGTCATCAGCCCCACAATGAAACAAGAAAGTATGCTTGTGAGAGGCACATGAGATGCACAATGTGTGCCTTTTGTCTGTATATCTGCATACTGAACAGGTACCTTCAGTGGTGATGTTGTGTGCCATTAACTGTATAAATATGGAAGCAAAATGACAATCCTTGTTCATTATTTTGAATTCCAACGACACCATGTATTTAAATACATACAGTGGAGTCCACTCACATGCCCTGGTTAATATCACCAAATTTCACCATTCTAACCAAACACTGTTTTTTCCCCTGTCAAAATTCCCTGGCAAAATATTTTTCACAGATATTGGTTCATGACCCATAAAATTCATGGTGCAAGACCACTTAAATGTTCTGTTTTTGACCTGTTCAGTACAAAGACTATGATGACTATGATGACAGAGTTACTTTCTTTCTATATGGCTGCAGTGTTGTATTCTGTTTGTTGGCTGTAGGCTTGGAAGACTATTCTTAAGGCTTGTCTACAACAGGCTGTCAGCCAACTCAAAGTCATCATACAAATGGTGATCTCAGGGAAAACGAAATAATGGGAAAAGAACTTTCTTGCCTATTTTCAAAACAGTCAGCACTAATAATACATGGGTCTCAAGAACTGGCCGCAGAATGTAACAACCTTGGTAGCTGTTACAAAGCAGAACGGAGGTTGGATACTTTAAACTCTTCTGAACAACTCAGCCATTCAATCACCGAGTTACTGACATATGATTTCCACTGCTATTACTTCAGGGATTGAATTCTGTGTGAACGGGCGTAAAAATAGGATTGTAACTTCACAAGAGCTTCTTTTCCACGGACCATCAGTCATTATATACAAAGCCACTGAAAAAAAAAAAAAAGGGTACTTTCTGATCGTCTTGCTTTGCTGGTTTCCTCATTTTCATGAATCACTTGTCCTACCTCTGACACGCTGAGACTATCTGTTTAGCATGGTATTTGGTTAAAACAAGCAAATTTCTTTTGTCCCCTGAAATTGCTGTAGAGTAGACTCCACCAAAGTGCTATTGTATACACAGCTGTTGCGTCAAGTCACATCTACGTGCATGTTAATAGCTCAGCATTTTTGTAATGAATGGCTTCAACAGGAAAAGAACAGAATGGATGAGAGGTGAAACACTCGTCATCAACCACTGACTAATTGTCTCCTTAAAACCCACTTATTAGCAATTCTCTCTCAACTCACTTTCACACATTCATACCTCTCTCTCTCTCTCTCTCTCTCTCTCTCTCTCTCTCTGTCTGTCTGTCTCTCTCTTATGATTCAGAGTCTAACACTGGTATGCCACACTTTCTTTTCAAATTATACCTTGTGAAATTTCAAGTAATTCACAATGTGGTTTTCAATGTTGGATTCCTTTTTCACGGTTTATCCAGCATTCTCAGTCCTTATCACTTTCAAATCAAAAGCTGTATTTCCAGCAAAGTGAACAAAAAGCATCACAACTAATATGTCATTTCTTCCGTCCTAAAATGTCTCTCTCACTTTCAAAACAGCCTCTCTGATTTCAAGACCTTTAAACAATATTGACGCCTACATGACCATTTTGCCCTCAATCTATTTGAGGGCGGTCTCTCTGCACCAACTGACTAAGATCAAAATGCTAACCTGACCTATCTTAGGGTATGAGTACACTATCAGATAAAAAAAAGAGTTGAGAAAAATGAGTTTACAGTATTTTTGTATATCTGACTTGCATACAACCCACAGTTATAGCGCTGGATGTTCTAAACATTGTTTTTTTTTTAATGTGTTTGTGCAAACATTATTCTTTGAATGTGTTCATGCAAGTTTTTCTTTTTTTTTCTTCAACCTAAAGTTTAAAAAGATTTGTTCATAACGGTGGTTGGGACAGCAAATAAAGAAAGGCTTAGAGAAGCATAGACAACTGCGTGCATTTCTTTAACTTTCACAATGAACATTCTGAAAAGCACCAGGAGAAAAAGGCAAGCCGGACAAACAGACACAAAGCTCATCTCTTCCTGCTGTGACTATTTACTGGCTGACCATGTGTCTCCTTACTACATTTGCTGTATTTATGGTCTGCAACAGCCATAAGGGAAATCTGGTTGGGGAAGCTGAGGTGGAGAGGGGGGGGGGGGGGGGGGGCTTATTTACGTATCTTGGAGTCCAGTCGGACTTGAGCCGATTTGTTAGTACAGATTCAGTTACATGCATCATCTGCTGGAATCAAAGCTACATTCTTCAAACAAAACAAGGCCAACAATTTGGTAGTGCACAGTAGGAAGACCAGTGCAGAGTTAACAGGCATGAATCACCAGCAATATGCATGCTATTGTCTTCTTCCATGCAGTTATGCATGCCTCAGGCTAAGATAACAAAAAAGCAGCTACTCTCATCAGTGAAGCCACAGATGACAGTTCTATGTCACTTTATTTATGTATATTCATATCTCCATTTGTATACATACTTTGATTACCTTTTTCCTTCAGTAAAAACACTCCTTGTCATAAAAAAAAAAGGCATTAGCCATTACCAGTCAGCTGCATTTTCTATGCACTAGACTGAAATGAATCAGTCTAGCTTAACACACACACAACTTTCAATATAAAAAATACCTCTCCTGCTACCTGCTCCTACCATCCCCTTTCTCTTCCCTCCCTCCCTACAGTGTGCAGATCAACTTTTTCACTGATTAGAACTTTGGTGACACAGAGCTGGGGATAATACATTTTTGAAACAGACTTTTTTTGAAATGGTGCATTTATCTGAAAATTCTCATTTCCTTTAAATCAAGAACATGGTAATAGTGACAGGAAAAAAAAAAAAAGGGACTGAATTTTGTTACAGGAAAAAACAACAACACAGACACTGTCTAACATCCACCATGAGAAGTGAAGAACAAAAGCAACTAGCTAGCTATCGGTGTAAAACATGACCAGTGTACGTCAAGGCACTGTAGGCTTCACACAGTAGCTACAAGCCAAGGAAACAGAGACACATGATCCGCTGTGGTAAATGAGAGCTGTGGACGAAGAATAAAGATGCAAAGGGCCAACAGAAAACATCCACAACAGGAAAGCCATGGTGGGCAGCCAGTGAAGCAGTGACAGTCACCTAGCAACGACTTCGACACGGGCAACAGCATGACGGGCCGGCCCAGCATCCTCCAGCTGCGCGCGAGGTAGTCCACATCCGTTTCAAAATGGTCGACAAGGAAATCGATGTCCCGGGACATATAGAACTGATGGTGATCTATGATCTAAAGAAGCAAAAACATGTTAGCCGCCTGCTTTTGTTCTGCCATTCTGCGTCAGCTGCAATGACACTTGGGACACATTCGTTCAGATCATTATCATACCTGTTATTGAAGCAAAATTATCCATGTACACAAAGGTTATATTAACCCTTTCAGCCTGGACACAGTCACTGTACAACCTACCCCCACCTGGCATGTTTTGGCTGTTTAGCTGGAAGATCGGGACTGCTTTACTCAAACTCTCATGACTCTTGCTCGACACATAACAAGGGCAACAACTACAGAAATGTAATGATCTTATAGCATATTGTATTTTCATTGTGTTTGAATTATTCAGTGATGCATAGTTTCTTGAAGAACGGGGGCCTAACAGATCCTTCATCCCTTCACCAGTACTTGTTATTCTGACAAGCTGTAATCATATCTGTGATAAAATGCAAATAACACTTGACTCTATCTTAACTACATTTTTTTTGCAACTTTGTAAACGTACATGGCTTTTTAATCTGTACTTTTAGAGTTATTTGACTGGATTATTCACTATAACTTCATCTAAACCTATCCTCACTATATCATTTGTTTCACACCGACTCTTGGTGCCGGAAAAAAAAAATAGAAAGAAAGAAAATCACAAAAAAGTTTGAACTTTACTTCCTCAAAGCAGCACATGATACAAGAACGAACTAGCTTCAAAATACAAATCCTGTTCTTCTTATTCAAGCACAGAATATGAGCGAACGGTGCAAGATCTGAACTGAGATTTTGAAACCCGACCTCTAGTCTGGCTCAGGCATCTTTATGTGTTCATGTGCACCCAAACAGAATTTGGGTGCGAGGTGAAGAGAGTTAATGCCTTAAACTACCAGTTATCACAACTACTTTCCCATCAATTCAATAATAATCACTAGACCAAGTTTGGCTGTTGAAGTAGCCCACTTCAACAGCCAAACCTGCCTTTGATGATTTTCAGATGAAGATTTTCCCCATACTTCCTTCTCCAAAACAAACACACACCCCCAACTTAGCTTTAAAAAAAAAAAAAAAAAAAAAAAAAAAAAAAAAAAACGCTGTATCATCAGGATCCACTCTCAAAAAGCAAAGAGGGAGAGCAGGAGGATAGCCTCACCTTTATACCTAGATAGGCAGCAAGAGCAGTCACTCTTAGTAAGGGCACTTCGTTATAACATATTCGAACCAGCTCAGTTTTCACACCTCTTCCAAATAAACTGGGTAGACGGGAGAGTGTCCAACTGTTTGGTCGCGAAAGTATTTCATAAAACTACTTTTAGTCGTATATTTCCTTTTGCTCACATTATCTGTCCAAACTGTGGCTGCAGATGGGACTAAGCCAAGGACTGGATCTTTTCCACCTTGGCGTTTGGAAGGTGAACCACACTTCAATACGTCAAAAAAGACATGCCTAGGTCAATAAAATCTTAAGAGGGACCCTGTCAGACTTCTTGATGTTCACTAGAAAGCCCAGAGAGGGGAGGCTCCGTTTGAGGATAAAAAGATGCTTGGTGAGAATTTCTGGATCATGATTCTTTTGAGAAAACTCATCCCAATAGTTTGAAAACACAGACTCAGTTCTCTGTCTCGCTACTGATATGAAAAAGTGTCCATCACCCTGGTGACTACCATGGAGCTGAGAGACAGACTGAAAGGGAGGACATGGAAAGAAGATTCCCCTCCTGCAAGACAAAACAAGGTACTTCTGGTACAACATGGGAATGGGAACAGGAAAATACGCATCCAATATGTCAAGGCTTCCAGCCAAATCCAGACATCCTGAAACTGTAGTGCCTTTTCTGTAGCAAGAAAGGAGCAAACAAACTTCGTCACCAAAGGCATCCTCAAATAAAGGGACGAATTTACATGCACCCTCAGTGAGGGAGTATGGAAAGCGTCGAAAGATGACGAGGACAGGGTGTTTTGTAAACAGACCATGCACTGCACTGGATAATAAACTTTTAAATTTGAAACAGCTGCATCAAAATCATTATCTTCACCATACTCATCTCCTTCATTGCCAAAGTCATGTTCGCCCACATTCTCAGAGGACGTCGAGGACTACCAGCCTTAATCTACCGAGGCTCTCCCTTTGCAGCAGGAACCCTACAGATCTTCCTCTCTGCAGGACGCTGTTCAACCCCAAGCCTTGCCAGGGAAAAGCCAGAAAGCATATCCCCAACAAACACACATTCCACAGCTGCTCCTCTCCATTTACAGTGCGCTGAGGGAGTGGGAGGGAGAGGGTGGGGGAGATGCTGGCCTGTCTCCATGAACCATTGTACTCTCCAGGCACTGGTGTAGCTGGGATAGGCCAGCAAATCTCTTGCCAAAACTGGTGGACTGTCTAGGTTAACCCTGAAGCAAAAGCAATCCTGAATGGTGTTGTGGGGAAATCCATAGCCAAAAACACAAAGACTGAACTCCACAAAGCAGAAAGGGGCAGTTTGAATACGTTACAGTGAAGTGAACTCACTAGGGGCAATCACTCTTGCTGTTTATCTGGGTATGGAGGTGAAGGATAGGTGTTTATTTGGGCAGCTAAGTTTTTAGTCAAATGTCTTTGTGTTGTAAAATTCCTATCCTAACCCTTTCTAGAAAGTGTTTATATCATGCATGTCCAACAATTCAGCAATGTGTACATACACAGAGTAAACAGAGGTAATTTTGAGACTGGCAGAACTTGCAATCCACATCTCAGCCTAAGCACATCACTAACAATATATGGGAGCAATCAAATTCTGCCTCATGAACAAAGCTATTTCTATGCATGTCCATAATCTACAGCCAACTTTGAACTGGTACAGACAAATCAAAAGACCTCTAGTCATACCCTAACCTAGGTGCAAATAAAGAGAAGGATGGACATTTAAGCTAGACTGAGATGAAGTTTCTTCACACACCTTGCTGGTAAATACCAACAAGGAGATGTTTGTTTTATCTTCAGTGTTGTTCACATTCAAATAAAAAAAAAAAATTGCAATGCACTTGACCAGGCATAATAATCTTTCAATTTAGGAGATTAACTTGCTCATATTCGAGTGATGCATCCTTGTCTCTTTCACTGACAAGAAGTTCGACATTCATTCACTCTAGACTCTCTATAGAATCGTCTCTATTTACAATGGATGGATGCTGCACAAAGCTTGACAGGAGCAACATTCTGACAATATGGCAGACCATGAACTAGAAATAACTTGTGCCAGAAGTTTTAATTCAAGAGGTCTGAATGGGGTGTGAATTGAAAAAAACACAGAATGAACTCTTTCTTTCTCTCTTCTTTCGTTTTAAGAAAAAAAACTTACGTACATGTGAAAGAAACATTTTTCTTAAAACAGTAGAGGATGGCTAATCAGTTGACAATTCCTTTGCCCAAACTGAAAACTGAATTCTCTGTTTCATAATCTTACCAAATATACATGCAGCTAAGAGTAAAAAGTTTCGATAATCAAGATTATCTAAATCAGGACTGTTTTGTTTTCTTTGTTTCTTTCTTTGATTTTTTTTTTTTTACATCAGGACAACGTTCTTCACAACAACGCACTAACTAAAATCTTACTAAGTATACATATAGTGCTATGCAAAACTGCCACTGAACAAAAACGCTTTCAGTTGTTCCCAAATTCTGTTGCTGTTTTCTTCTACTAACACCCAAAAACATACAAATACAGAGATAAACAACAGTAATCCTTTACAAACACTCAAAGTTAATACAAAAACAGAATCAAACAAACTTTCAAACACACACACGCACACACACACACACACACACACACACAAAAAAACTGCTGAATGGATGTGAAAAGGAAAGGCACATCAACCTGAGGAAAGGCACACTGTCCTAGGGAAAGGCATACTGACATGAGGAAAAGCTCACTGACCCTGATAAAAGCCTACCTGATCTGTGGAAAGACTCACCGACCTCAGGAGAGGCTCAATGACCTGAGGAAAAGGCTCACTGACCTGACGAAGGCTCACTGACTTAAGGACAAGCTCACTGCCCTAAGAAAAGGCTCACTGACCCAACGAAAGGCTCGCTGACCTTGGAGAGGCTCACTGACTTCAGGAGAGGATACTGAACAGATGAGAGTCGCTGAAGAAAAACGCACATTGACGTGAAACAGACACTGACCCTAAACGACACTGACCTGAGCGAAAGGTTCACTGCCTAGTGCAAAGACTCACAGACTGAAGGAAAGTTTCACTGATCAGAGTAAAGGCACACTGACATGAACAAAGTCACTGACCAAAAAGGCTCACTGACCCGAGGTAATGCTCACTAACCTAACAAGCACAGACCTGTTTCAAAACAGAGTGACTGAGGGCGGAAACTGAAGCAAAATTTGGAAATTGGGCAGCCATTTTTTATTTGGAGACGAACAGGAGAAGTGGAGCTAAGTGGCTACATGTTTCTTGTCACTGTCCTAAATGTTATTTGTTTTTGCCTGAAGAAGATCCAAGAGGTCAAAATGCATTGTGTCTAGTCCTGTACTCTGTCTGTGTCCTTGGTGGTAACTGAATTATGCACAGACCTGTAGAAAGGCTCAATGATCTTAAGGAAAGGCTCACTGCCCAGAAAGGCACTCTGATCAACAGACATCTGAGGAAAGGCTCGCTGACTTAAAATGCGCACCACCTGAGGAAAGGCTCACTGATGTGAAGAAAGGCTCACCAATTTTACAAAAGGCACAAACCCAAAAATGCTCACTGAAATGGGGGGAAAAGGCCTACTGATCTGTATTAAAAAAACCTCCCTGACCCAGAAAGCTTCAGCGACTCAGGGTGGAAAAAGGCAAAGTGACTTTGATGCAAGGCATAGCCACCAGAGCTAATTTAAAAGATACACTGATGTGAGGAAAGGCTCACTGACCTGAGGTATGAAGGCGAAGATCTTGTCCTCGAGCATGTACAGCTTGCTGGTGGCCAGCAAACCTATCTCTCCTGACGGACGTCCTGACAGACCCAGCCGACGGCTCTTTCCTGTGCAGTCCATCCAACACTACATCACATGCAGAGCTTAATGAGGCCTACATCAGCATTAGTGATGCACAACTCCAATCCCACCCCACTTCCTTCAACATACATGTCTGTGCATTACACATGCAGTGAATCACTCTCTCAATCAAAGGCAAAACAAAAAACAAAAAAAAAACTTCAAAAGCAGAAAAAAAAATGGTGGGTTACAGCCATGAAATATTAAATTTGAAGAAAAAAAAGTAGTCACAGGAAGTGGCAAATACGAGGAAATGTTACAGGCACTCCAGAAAATATGGTACAATTTTTACTGAAAGACACCAAACACATACACACACATCACACATACACACACATGCCTTGGAATCTCTGTGGGAGCATTTAACAGGTGAAATTATAAGCTACATGTGCTTCTGTATCAGTGAGTGAGCAACAGAAAACCATGTTTGTGTGCGTGCACGAGTTGAATTTGCGAATGTAAAACGGTCAAGTTTTGTTGTCCATTTCTACACTCATGCCAGAAACACATTTCATGTGGGTGTACTGACTGCAGAGTTTGATATCAAGAACAAGGGGGTCAGGTCATCATGAACAAACACATAACCAACTCATCAATCATATATGCATGCATGCAGCCACGAGAACTTACACCAGCACATACAACAGAATCACAGTAACCAGACAGCAGCCTCACTCTCTTGCAAAACAGTGAGAAAGAAAATTCTGTTTGGGGAAGAACAAAGTTTTGCTCATCAGGATTCCTAAATCCCTACAGACACCATCCCTGACATGAGAAGGAAGAAAAAAAAAAATGACAGAGTACTCACCCAGCCTGGAGAAGATCTGGGAAAGAACGCGGGCCGGCAGGACCTGGATAGGGCTGGTCTGACGCAGAGTTTGCACCTTGATTCCATGCTCATTCAGAGTGTCGCCTATGGCATCATCCTCCGCTAGGATCACCACTGTCACACACACACACACACACACACACACACACACACACACACACACACACACACACGCGCGCAATTTTGATGATTACAGTCTTACTATCCTGTCCCCTCAGAGGCATCACCTCCATGCTATTCATTCTGGCAATCCTACACTCCCAAACCCAGACCTGTCCTCTCACAACCCCAGAACTGGCAATCCACATGGAGCAATCAGTATCCTGTCCTCAAGAAACAACTCACTGGAAGAGGCAATGGACTCCTCACGAGTCATTCTGGCTGTGTCGAATGGCATGCCTGCTCTGAATCCAAAACCTGAATACACAGAACACTGTCTACTAAGCCTGCCTTGCTGATAATACCGTTTACTGGGGGTTGCCACCATTGTCCATCTTACAATAGTTTCCTATGAGCTTGCAGATATCAGTCACATTAACACAAACACTGGCATGGATATGGTGAGGAAATCAATGCTGACATCATCACAAGTGCATGGCAAGAAGGGTTTACAGAGTATGACTTCTTGTAATAATGATCACTGAGGATGAAAATGATGACTAGGCTATTCCAAGTTCCCTTCAGATCTGAGACAACATCATACTGTGCGCTTCCTTTCATGACATATACTAGGCTCTACCAGGCTCAAGGAGTACTATAATTTCCATACTGTCATCTATGCTGTATCTGCCTTTTTCTTTTTCAAATATCAAAAAAAAAAAAAAAAAAAAAAGAACACGTAGGCTGCAACTGACCATTTACCCATAAGAAAACAGCTGTGAAAACTGCTAATGAAAATGAGGAACTTCCTCTGACATGCTGTCTTTCTATACTGGACATGAGATCAGTTTCCCATGACATGGTGTCTTTCCACATTGAACATGAGATCAGTGTCCTCTGACATATTGTCTCTGCTATACTGGACATAACTTAAATAAATGTCAGCGAACCGCCCAGAGAAACGTGGACAAACGAGTCACAAGACAAAACACAGCGCGTTTCGACCTCTTAGGTCTTCCTTGCGCTGAACTCAGAAGCAATCTGAAGCGATCAAAGCTAAGAGCATTTTCGTTATGTTATTCGTTTTTGTTTCACCTGAGGAAGACCTAAGAGGTCGAAACGCATTGTGTTTTGTCTTGTGACTCGTTTGTCCACATTTCTCTGGGCGGTTCGCTGACATTTATTCAAGATTTGTTTAGATTTCCACCTGCAGTCATTTCACTTTGTAACTAGATCTATACTGGACATGAAGTCAATTTCCCATGACATGTCTTTTTACACTGAACATGCAGTCAGCTTCCCATGACATGTCTTTTTAAACTGAACATGCAGTCAGCTTCCCATGTCTTTTTACACTGAACATGCAGTCAGCTTCCCATGTCTGTTTACACTGAACATGCAGTCAGCTTTCCTATGTCTGTTTACACTGAACATGCAGTCAGCTTCCCATGTCTGTTTACACTGAACATGCAGTCAGCTTCCCATGTTACATCTTTCTTACCTTGCACCACCACGTCAGGCTTCTCTTCCTGAATCTGCCGACGATTCAGGGGGTCCAGTTCTCCAGGGGAGATGAAATTCTGTGCAGTCAACACAGAAAAGATTGTGCCTCAGGCTATGCATGCAAGTTTTCTAATTCATAAGACCAGCAAGCATAGCTGAGTAATGAGTTATGTCACCATTTAGAAGCAATGAGGTACGTTCATTGTTGGACTATAAGGCAGAGACATGAAAAAGAGAGTTACTGACCAAACTTCAGACACTGTGTATGTATGTTGACTGGTTTCCTGTGTATGGTAACTTCTTCTTTGGTTCTATGGTGTAATAACAGACCTGTTTACCCCAAATTCGTGTACCTGTAATATCTCGGACAAAACAAAAACTGGTAATTTGAAAAACAAACCTGTAATCTTCATAACTGCAATATTTTTGCAACTTTTGAAGATTTGGAAGAGCCGGCCATTGGCACGTAAGACTGCTTCGTCACCATCTTTGACAAAGTAAAAGATGCAAGACACCCTGGGAAATGTCTTTTGACTGCTTTTGACCAAAATGGTAGCAGATGAAACTTCGCGTTCAACAATTTTTTCTTTCTTTGATTTTTTTTTTCATGTAATTTTTTGTTAGGGTGGGGGGTGGGGGTGGGGGTTGGGGGGAATTCCAGTGATTTGATTTTGACTAAAAATTACGGCAAAATCGTTAGTGTAAACAGGTCTGTAACAACGCACTAGCTCCAAATATGCTGCCTATGGAAATCATTCATTCAGGTACACATGCAGACAAATGGCATATGGAATAAACAACACAATATGTCACTTCCCCCTCAAAACAAATGTTCAAGCTGGCCCATCGATGGGTCTTTAGAAGATGTATTTTAAAGAATTGTGTGAATGAATGACTTCTGAGTTGATTTTAACATGGTGACAGCCCCGATATGGCCCTTTGCGGTCGGCTGGGCTATAAGCAACATTATCTTATCCTATTTAAGCTGGCCAATAAACTCTGAACTGACGTACATACTCACACCAATAACAGCAGAAGACAATTACACAAACATAAAGTAATGTGCATCCTAGACTGTGCCATGTTTTGATCTTGAACACTGTCAGACAGAACACACGGATGAACAGAAACAAAGGACAGGTAACCTCGCTTTGGTTTCACATTTTCCTATGAACGGAAAGAAACAATAATGTTTTATATGAGCTCACTCTTGATGAAACTTTGCACTGTTGTAGATATAACAAGATGTTGAAAGCTGGATCATTTAAATGCATAGCAAGATCATCTCATCAGCTTTCTTGCATACACACATTGTTCAATCCTCCTCTTTCTTCTACAATTCAGCTAACAGTGACAGGTTCATCAGTGATTTTTTTTTTTTCCACATGCATCAGCTTTTGTCCCACCTTTAAGTTTGCCATATTCCAGCTTCTGGCATGATGTCTAAACATTAAACTGATGTCCATGTCGTGAGTTTTTTTGTGTGTGTTCTTTTGTGGTGTGTGTATGCGTCAGCAAGTGAATGATGTGTGTGTGTGTGTGTGTGTGTGTGTGTGTGTGTGTGTGTGTGTGTGTGTGTGTGTGTGTGTGTGTGTGTGTGTGTGTATGCGTGTGTGTGTGTGTGTGTGTGTGTGTGTGTGTGTGTGTGTGTGTGTGTGTGTGTGTGTGCGCGCACGCCTGTGCGCACACACGTGTGTGCCATCAATCCCACAGGCACATGATGGTCTGGTCTTCTACAAGGATAGATTTTCACTGAACTTTTATGGAAGAAACAGTCAGGCACTACTCCAGCTGTGAAATGATGGAAGGATCTCTTCATTCATATAAAGGCTCACTCCCATGCGTGCATGTATGCACACACACACACACACATGCACACACACACACACACACACACATACACACACGAACACACACATACAGACATACACTCACACTAACTTATCACCTTACTCTCCCTCAAATATACATATACATACACATATAGATATCAAACAGCAATACACATACACACACTCTCCCTCTCACTAAACCACTCACACATAACAAACGTACACACACATGACTATAACTGTGATGTTACCAGCAAAACTCATGGTTAAGGGTCAAAATTTACAAAATGTCAAATTCTCATAAGAAACACAAATAATTTTGACAATTTGAAAACAAAAAATTCATATCAGTCTCTAAGATAAATGCATTCATAAAACTTTGTAATGTTAACATTCACTGAATTAACAATAAATTAATTCAAAACTTAATATGAGGCTGGCAACTTATCAACGATTTTTTAATGTAGCCCCATATAACTATAAACACATACATATGCTCACAGAGATAAACATAAATGCACAGACAAAAACACACAACCAATGACTGCCCACTCAAACATGAGCACACACACACACACACACACACACACACACACACACACACACACACACACACACACACACACATACACACACATGCACACACCAAAGCACACCTCACACATGAGTCGACTAAGGATGTAGAGGGACTGGCCCCACATATGAGGTATCTCTCCCTGCGCCTCCCTCTTCTGGGAGTTTGGATGCTTCCGTTCCTCTCTAATGATTTGGGGGTAAATAATTAACAAAAAATCTAGCTCAGAAACTACAAAAGATATAAAAATGAAATATATATGATTTTTGAGGAAATGAATGGAGATTTTGAATCTGGGCTTCTTTTGTTTTAATTTTCATCAAAAAAAAAATTTAGGCATTTAGATTTGGATAGATTTTTTTGCACAATCAAAAAACATATGTATTTACCACTACAGCTTCACATCCAAAAAAGAACACAAAGCAAAAAAGTTGAAAATAAAGTTTGTATTGTCACACTACACCTGTAAATGAAAAGTAAAACAGTCTAGAAGTCTATCCAGACGCTCACACCTCATGCAGACAGGTCAGTTCACGACCACGCCCCCTCCCCCCACCACGCCCCCTGCTGGACTTCAACCCTCTCTTTCACTCCTCCTCTTCCCCTACCTTTCCTGCTGCCCGTGTCACGCCGCGAGCAGGCCGCGCTCCCCTCTCGCGCTGACTAACACGCCGCTGGCCACTCGCACAGCAGTGCAGAGTACACACTAGGCTAGCTCGTTCGACGTTGGTAACCAGTCAGCTGAACACACTCTTGAGATCGCACAGCACGACTCAATAACTGACGAATATGGCGGGCAATTCCATCACTATCATCATCTCACCTTCATGCTCGAGTGAGTGCTGAATAAAAGATTATTATCTTTATCAAAAATGATTAGCAGAGCCCGCTCAGCTGTGTAAGTACGTTGATTTGGTCGCTACGCTCGTCGAAGGTTGCGCCGCCATCTTTGCAAGCGAGACAAAGCGCTGGCTGGTCATCCAGTCAGTGATGAGGAAAAAAATGGTCTTTCCCCTCACGTGTGGTCATGCATATCATTTTAATACTGTAGACATATAAGGCTTACTACACACTCTATTTCAGTCCTTTGATAGGAATAGTAACGAATGAAAATTCAAGAAAAATGCATGACGTCAGTGGACGGCCCATAGGCACTGGAAGTACATTTTTACTACGGCGTCAGCTGACGGGTGAGACAGCATATCTAAGTTACTGTGTGAGTTAATTCCGAATTTAAGGGGACTGATAAGGAAGCGCAGACCGACAGACAGACAGGACATAATGAAAAGAGAAGCATAAGATGAACAGCAGAGTCTAAGAAATGGGGTATACAGATGCAACAGATCAGTCACATACAGAAGATGGATGGATCCAATGATTTTACAGCTGATAGATGCCCCGTGTAGGATATCCTTTGCTGAACAGGGAGCCAGTGAAGAGAACCCAATAATGGAGTTATGATGTGGTGATGCATGCATGTTACAATTTACAATGTTAAAAAGAGGAAATGCTATGAAGAGAACCCAATAATGGAGTTATGATGTGGTGATGCATGTTACAATTTACAATGTTAAAAAGAGGAAATGCTATGAAGAGAACCCAATAATGGAGTTATGATGTGGTGATGCATGTTACAATTTACAATGTTAAAAAGAGGAAATGCTGTGAAGAGAAACCAATAATGGAGTTATGATGTGGTGATGCATTTTACAATTTACAATGTCAGAAAGAGGAAATGCTAAGAAAAGAAACAGATAATGGAGTTAAAATGTGGTGATACATGTTACAATTTAAAATTTCAAAAAGAGGAAAAGCTAGAATCAAAAGCACTTGCTAAAGAAGCTTTTCACAAACACACACACACACACACACACACACACACACACACACACACACACACTCACATCTGACTTTCAGAAACCTTTTACCTCTACTTTTGGAACTTTATACAGCTCTGGCATCATTGGTATACCATCCTCTGACTTCAACATCACCGAGTCCAGACGTTTTTTGTATTCATCCACCTGGCACACATTACAGGCAACACAAAGTGCATGTGAACAGTTTTCAGCAGTGTCCATGTTTACCCCAGAAAGAGAAGATTATCAAACTGACAGAAAGAAGCTCAATGATTTATACAGAAATATATTTCCATCAACAGATTACTTTGTCTTATATGGTGAAAATATGTGTGTCTAAGGCCAAATTTTCATAACTACTATCTTTCAAGAGACTGGTTCTGCTCAACAGAATAGTAATGTGCAAACAGTTGAGATCATGAATATCATTTACAGACATTTGCTAAGAGAAGATCAAGCAATATAAACAATATATATATTTCTTTGAAGTATCTGAAAGTATCCATATTTATCAAAGGGAAGAAAGAGTTGTTATTTAACGGAAACTGTTGTACACACACATGTACTCATACATAAATGCACACGCACACACACTCACACACACACACACACACACACACACACACACACACAAACACACACACACACTCTCTATCTCTCTCAGTCTCTCTCTCTTACCTACATACACCAATAACATATAAACCACTCACATAACTTGATACACAGAACAGACGCATCAATCAAAACAGCACACCATGAGAATTAAAATTTTTCTTTGGGGTCAGCTATATTTCATGTGATCATTAGTGACCAAACCTGTATCCTTGGCAGTCAGTCATGACAGCTGAACAGTTATTTTTTAAAAAACGCACTTACACAAACATCCACCTGTTTTCAGACATGTACTACTCATGCATTCAAAGGATGGCTATACATCAAGCACCTGGTTCACTCACCTGTTTTTTGTCGTTGCGGAACAGTCCATCCAGAATGTAGAACACAAAAAACATGGGCCACTGACTTTCAAGGCACTCAAATTTGGCCAGTTCTCCGGGCAAATAGTACAGACGTTCAACATCCTGAAATACGATTGACAAAGGAAACCAGTTACAGACTGAGAGCAGAGATCTTCTACATCCTGAAATATGACTGACAGTAAAAACCTCAATCATACAACAAGTACAAACGCTCTTAAGTATAACTGACACTCAACATCAAGAAATACGATAGCAATTACCACATACCACAGACGCAACAAACTTTGAACACCCTGAAATTTGACGGACAGTCTAGCAACTTCCAGACTGCTACAAGTAAACACCACAGAGGAGAAAGGAATGACAGTTTGATGAAAGGCAGCTTTAATTAACAAGTGCACACACAGCCTTGGGTAGTCCTAAACTACATCAAGACTTGATTGTCACTTTTATCTGAAGAAGACCCACAAGTTGAAACATGTTGCTTCTGAATTGTGATATGCTCCTTCCATTGATGGGTGGTCTAGTGTTTCCTCTTTTTTCCTCTTGCTACGGCTCCTGCCTACAGTCATTCCATCTTCTGTGTACATTATGATTTCTTTCTTTTTCATGTTTCGCTTTACGCATGAATAATCCTTTGCATTACGATGACACCTCAGTATCCCCCATATCCCTTTTTTTCTATCTCACTCTCTTTCTCATTCTATATACATGCGTGAGCGTGCGCACACACACACACACACACACACACACACACACACACACACACACACACACACACACACACACATACACACACAAACATACAAACATACATTAAGAACATATACCTGTAAATGTACATATATACATATCACACAAGAATATATGTTTATGTACATTTCATATCACAGGCAAACAGATATATGTATAAATGAAACTCGGTGTCTTGCCTGATTTTCCTTTTTCTCTCATGGAAGCTGGTGAACAACACAGTAATGCACCTTTTGATACTTAACAAAACACACCTGGTCCTGTACTTGGCTTATATGAAAACATAAATAATTCAATAATCATGATAGTCACTTTTCCTTCTCAAAAAACACACACAAAAAAGAAACCATTCTCATTTCATAAACAGGTAACAAAAAGTTTCTGCTGTTAGCATGCTGGAGTTGCTGGCTGTGGAGTTTTGGGTTTGAGGCCCCTAAGACATTTCTTTGTGTGATTTTTCTGTGCTACCTGGATCCAAAGAGCTGAGTGTACTAGTGCTGAAATAGAATGACTGGAACCAAATAATCGAGTTTTGTCCTCCTAATGGAGGATGCTCAAATAAGCTAACCAGCACCACAAGCTTCTGTATCATTCATATCAAGCTGACACCAGGATACATTACAAAAGGCAGCATACTGTACAGCTCTGTCATATGTTATTTGACCAGACCAGAACTCCACAGCATCATCAGAAAAAAAAACAACTGATCATTATCAAAGAAAAATCTTGATTTCTGTGGCCCTTCATGCCCTTCTCAAGTGGTGCCCTCCACATGCAGGCCGATGTTGAGTTCATGTCAAAGTTCATGGTGACAACTGCTGGATACATGCAATGGCACTCATGTGAGGGGGACACATTTTGGATGGCTACCCTGCTAAGCGATTACCAATCTTAGTCACAAGTTGTTTTCTTTTACACACACACACACACACACACACACACACACACACACACACACACACACACACACACACACACACATGTATGGTTCCCATATCCTGCTTACGAAGGGTTTAAAATTTAACATATATTTCCCAAATTTTATGTTCTCATTTCCTTCTTCTACCTTCCCCCCACCCACCCTCCACCCTTACCCCTCCCCTTCCTTTTTTCTTGTCTCAAATCTTTGCCAGGTCATTAATGTAATGACGGAAGAATCATTAGCCTGCACTTGTTTTCAGCCACTAATAAACTGTTCAGCATAATATATATATGTATATATATATATATATATATATCTGTGTGTGTGTGTGCGTGTGTGTGTGTGTTTGTGTGTGTGTATGCGTGTGTGCGCGCGCGCATGTGTGTGTGTGTGTGTGTGTGTGTGTGTGTGTGTGTATGTGTGTGTGTGTGTGTGTTGAATTAGGATCGGCACAAACTGAACATCATAGTGACTCAGCAGCAGGGCAGTCTCCTCTGAGGAGCTCTGCATTGAAGACCCAGTACAGAATGCTATGTGTGCACTGCATTGCTCACACTGGGACAGGACGAATCAGATGTGGCCATGTATGGGGAAGCATAGAAAACGAGACAGCAAAATAAAAATGTCCATTTTATTCAATTTTCCTCTTACCAACACACACACACACACACACACACACACACACACACACAGAGAAAGAAATGAAAGGGGTTGGACAGGGGGGAAGTGGCTTATAAGCAAAACTGAAGATGTTCAAGTTGTTGTGATCATACCTACCTCTGCTGGTGATCTGTAGCCATCCCGCAAAAAGCGACTACATCCATAAGCTCCCTGTGAAACACAGTCAACATAATGTTCTGATTTAACAAAAATAACAACAAAATCTGGAAGACACAAGAAACTCCATTTAAATATACCAGTGAAAGACAGAGAGAGAGAGAGAGAGAGAGAGAGAGAGAGTGTGTGTATGTTATGAGTAAAGGTGAGTAGGACTCAATTACATATTTGTACAGGGATATGTGTCTATCTGCACAATCTATACAAAAAAAAAATTATCCAAATAAATCGATACCACATGGGCATTTGTCTGTGTAAGCAATCTTAATTCAGCAGAGGTGGTTGAGCAGTCGACAGTTCTCAGTTTGAAGAAGATTGTTGGCTAGTATCTCTGGAGCTGATGGTATGGATCAGCACCACTGTCTGCACCCAGCCTCCTCTTCCCATGGTTTTGAAATTGGTTGTGCGTGATAGTTTTAGCCTCTCTTGTCAGTCACCAAGTGGCTGAACTGCTCTATATTGCTGCCCTGCTTCAGACAGAACATCAGCCTTCTCATTCCCAGTGAACCCACAGTGGAATGGAATCCACTGGAGTACAACGGTGGATTGTCTTGAAACATCATGGAGATCTGTTTTTGATGTTTTTCAGCAGCTGTTCGCTTCTGTTGCTCTGAAGTCCCTGCAGCAGGGAAATACCATCAATAAAGAAAGCAATTCAGACAGACAATTAGGCATTTTTTTTTGTTCAAAGACTCACGTCCAGTTTGGTGTGTATCATGTCCCGGGTGTCTTTGGCCACTTCAGGGTCATCCACAGCAAAGGCAGGAAAGCCAATCACGGTCAGCAACCCCGCATCTATTTCCTATCCACAAAGCATGTGACTTTGATCTCTATTGTATCCACCATATCTGCATTCTTTCCCTCATTCATACACTAAAGATACACAACACACAACACATGTAGGTTTCTGCAAAAACAAACACACACACACACACACACACTTACATGTACCAGACCTGTTTACCCCAAATTCGTGTACCTGCAGTATCTTGGACAAAAATCTGTAATTTGAAAAAAAAAAAAAAAAAAAAATGTAATCTTCATAATCGCAATACTTTCACAACTTTCAAAGATTTGGAAGAGCTGGCCACTGGCGTGTAAGACTGCTTCCTCACCATCTTTGACAAGGTAAAAGACGCAAGGCACGCTGGGAAATGTCTTTTTACTGCTTTTGACCGAAATGGTAGCAGGCGAAATTTCACGTTTGACAATTTTCTTTCTTTCATTTTTTTTCCCGTTGGCTGGTAATTCCCGTAATTTTGATTTTTTTTTTTCTGTAAAAATTACAGTAAAATCATGAGGGTAAACAGGTCTGATCTACACACAAAAAGTTGTCACACACATGTGATCAGCAGGGATCTGAGGAGAAAAGTCTACTGATAGTCCACCTTCCTCACATATGATGTAATATAGCACATAGCTCAGCCAGACTGGTCACAACTGGCCAACAAAAATTAAGCTTACAAAAACCAGCCAAAGGAATGCTCTGCATGTGAACTGCCACATTCTGGCGTGGTCACTGTTTGAAGTCAATACTAAGCAGAAGCATGTTCTTTACTTTTTTTTCTAAATAAAAAGAAACACATTTATAGAGTCCTGCAGTCTTCCCATCCCCAAACCAATCCCAAGCAAAAATAACTCACAACTGAACTCTTCCCATAATGACACCACCATATTTAATTCAAATCGCCATCTTCCTCGACAACAACACACATGACAATCATTCTACATCCATCGGGGAAAAGACAGCATCATAACTAGAGTTCTAACAACTTTCAGACACAAACCAACCTTGGAGTTACTCTCCCTTGGCAACATGGACATCAGGATGGCCTGGCACTGCTGCGCCTCGTCTGGAAGGACATGGATGACCGATGCTGCTGGCCCGCCCCTTGCCGCAAAGAGGTCCAGCTCATTAATGGCCTCCAGCGCTGCCTGTGTCACATTGTCAAAACAAGAATTCCAGAAAATTGCAACACAACATATACAAGAAGAAGAAAATTCACAACAGGTAGACTGGTCTCTAGTGCCAGGTCACACAAGATTTCTCTTTTACTACAGATCCTTGAAGCTGAATCTTCTCAGCGCTGTCATCTACCATAAGACCAAGTTAATAGTTAGGATGCATGCTCATGTGTGTATAGGCAAACACACATAACACACATCCAAAACGCCAGTAATGCAAGTTCGCAGAATTCAAAATAACAACTTTTTAGTAAGTCTATTACATAACCCACAACATCACAGTAACATTTTCTTCATGATCAACGAGAGCCTGTTTCCTCTGCTATCAATCAGTTATAGTTTCCTTTGTGAGCAATCACTTGAAATTTCCTTTGTTATCAATCAATTTTAGTTCCTTTGCTATATCAATCAGTTTACTTTCCTTTGCTGTCAGTCACTTCTAGTTTCACTCTTATTGTAGACAGCTGACCACAAGCCCACAGATCACACATACATACAAATGCACATGTATGTGCACACACATCCATGCATAGACCACATTAGCTGGCACACACACATCAGCCCACACACTCACACAATTACGCAAACACACATACGCAAACACACACATACAATTACAACAGTGGTACAATGTCAGGTGGTAACCCAAGCTCTGACCAGTGTATTGCACTTAAGCTCTGGTCAGACCTGCTTAATCATATCCATGCGTGCCTCATCTTAAATCCTTTCGTCTTTGTCATTAATTCATTTATCCATCAGCGGTAAAATCCTTTGTAATGTGGTCTTGAAACTTAGCAGATGTGGTGTAGCAAATATGGACTAGTCTGCATGCAGTGACACTCCTTGATGAAATGGAAACTGAAACTGACCACAACAGGCCCAGCCAAGGCTTTCCTACCAACTAGCCCACTGGTTCTGGTATCGTCAGGAAACACTCGAACCCAACCACACCATTTAACTTCAACTCTTTTCTCTCTGTAAGTTTGTGAGTGTACGCAGAGGTCAGCATCTCTTCATATGATAGAACTGACTTCAACAAATGAAAGTACAGGGACATGTGTCGTGCTTTGTAAGAATAGTGACTTGTAGTTTGAAAGTACTGTGACCTTCAAAAAGACAGGCAGTTTTCATGGTAAGAGCACATTTACATTAGGCAAATGACAACAAGAATGCTTGTGTCATGGCTTCAAAACCATATACATTTCTGAAACGAAACACTCAGTTTGAACAAACAGATGGAATTACTGCCGATGCAGATTCTAATGATGATTTCAATGGTGACTGGACAGATGTTGCTGGACATATGAATCTACATGATCATGATGTGTATAGTAGAGAGGCAGTCAGGCAGTGCTGACATAGGTTTGGTATAGGCACCAAAGCACTGCATCCCCAGAAGCCAATAGATTAACCAAACCACGTTTGTCGATTTAAGACCACAGCAGGTGTGTATATATATAAGCAAGCAATCACACTGCAGTGGAAGATTCCCTCTGACTGCATGCGCAGATTTTTCACTCCTTCCTTTGTGGGCAGGACTACACACTCCAACTTTGATTCCCAGTCTCCTGGATCGAGAGTTGTGGCTTACAGGTTTCAAAATATTAGTGTTGTTTGATAATAAACAGCTATATTTGGATTAGATCCCCCTTACCTTGGCCATGCCGATTGAACTGGAGTTGAGTTCTGGCAAACCGTGATTGGTTTTGTCCCCTCTCTCCCAGATGCCATAGTCAGGCGTGCGGTAAGCAGTCTCTATGTAGAACACAAGGTTCTGAACAAACGCCACTTCATCTAAAGTGTAGATGATCTTAAGACCTGCACACAAGACATTCCATAAACTGAAAATACACATGAACAAGTAAATGCAGAACATAATACACATTGCTAATTAGAAATTCACGATTATAGATCCATGACAACTGCCTGTTAACTTCCAACAACTGAAGATATGCCACGTGGACCACCCTCTTCCCCACAAGGCAACTCAAGGATATCCTAAAATTTTTGCTGAGACACTGCAAAGATTTGCTCTGACAGTGACAGCAGATGAACATGAACACCTTTATCTTTTTGTGATGACAGTAAAAATATATATCCATTTTTCTAAAGTCTGCGAGCTCATTATCTTCAAGTAACATTCACAGCTGTTGTTTTTTTTTTTAAAGCCTTTTTCTAAAGCCCATTTCTGACTTGCGATAGTTAAGCCCTAGTGGCATTTGATCTTTTCACCTGTCCACCATATGCAATAAACCTATCTCCAAGAGCTGAACACAAAACCTGCACACTAATTTTATTCGCAGCACAACTTAACTGGCATTCGCAGACCTAAAATAGTATTTTATTGTAGACGCTGACCTTACCAACAACCCTATCAAATTTGAAAAGGATTCTCCCAACTGTTTTTTAGTTAATCAGCAGCCAGACAAGCCAAAACGCTCAGTAAGCGTCAAACATTTTCTTCAGCGTTCAGCGCTTTTGCACCTACAGGCGTCAAATTTTATTCAAGAGTGAATCATGACCCTACACACAATCTTGTCCACTTTGGTGACTGACCAGAAGCTGTCATCTGTGCCAGGGTCAACAGATAGAGGGAGGTGGCATCAATCTGGAGGTGCCCCCATCCGGCGTCCGTCACCACCGGTTTGCCCGTCAAGGGGCAGTACTTGGCGTGCAGAGCATCCCCTGGGCTCTGAGTGGTCTTGAACTTTTCCAGTTTCTCGCTCTGCATCATCATGCTGCGCAGCAAGCCCCGCATCAGCATGACTACAGCCTGCAGAACAAACAAGCATAGGCAGCTGTCGGCACAAACCCTTCAGCAATGATCATAATGAAGACTTAGCAAGCACTTTTACTCCAGACCACTGAAAACACTTCACACAGATAAATATTTCAAAGAACATGAAAATTTAACAAAAAGGAAGCCACATGACCATAAACTGAAGCTCCACCACTCCCAACCAGTGCAAAACATGTTTACTCAGTTATCATTTCCATACTTGGTTGGAGATTTATTGCGCGTTGGTATAAAAAAAAAAAAAAAAAAAAAATCTAAAAAAAAAAAAAAAAACAAGCAAAAAAACCAACACAAACAAACAAGCAATATTTTCAGTTTTTTCTTTGATACTGATGATTTCTCTCTGGAAATTAAAGGCATCAGGGACCAGATTCATTATGATTTTAATTCACATACTCATCTCCATTGAGTCATGGTTTACGGAGCTAAGACTAGCTCTGAAACTTGGATTTTTTTTTTTTTTTAAATTTAATTGTTCCTGGCCCCTACAAGCTGAGTCTCTCGCATTTCAACCTACTGACTTTATTAGTTTATATACTCATTTTAATTTCAATCTGTTATCTCATTCAGAATTCTTGTGTGTTCATTTTTCAAAATCTTATTCCTTACAGGCAGGTGTGTCTACATCAATATGGAGAGTTATGTTTGGGGTTAAGTAAAACAAGAATGTGCTTCTGCTTTGGGGGTTGAGTAAAATAAGAACGTGCTTCTTTCTAACAGGCAGCCTGACAAAATCTACACACAGCACAAATCAATTATCACTTACTGTTCGGCTGATCTTCAGAGACAGAAAAAAGAAAAAAGACCCTGAGCATTCACTGGAGAAGTACTTTTTTTCCTGACCCCTTCCTCCAAGACTGTTATTCAAGGTAACATCAACAACAAACTGGACTTAAGAACATAGGATCAGAGCCGATTTGTGGTTACTGAAATTTTAAACGGAATTTTATGTACTCCACCGGTTAACATGAAAAAACAAATTACAAGACATGACACACTTCAACCTCTTAGGTCTTCTTCAGGCAAAATAAACAACAATCAGGACAGTAAAAACAAAGAACAAGCAATCACTTAGCTTCTTGAATTCAGCAAAAGGTGGGTGTTGAATCATAAGTGATTGCTCTTCCTTCATTTTTTTCATTGTCCTGAATGTATTCAATCATTATTCATTTGCTGCTCAAACTAAAATCTAATAAATTCCTTTATAACAATATCATACATTTTTTTTTCTGATGGTAAATCAGTTGATGATTCTCAGTTCATCGAAATGGTAATAACAATCTTGATTTACAATTCCATAAATCCAATCATCATCTAATGTTCTCTTAATGTCAAATAAAACACAAAAACCTTTTCCAGTTCATAGGCCTTGGCTCTGTCTTCATCCAGGTCAGCAGTTTTGCGGTATATGCCAGGGCCAGTCCCCACACAGCCATGATGCTGTAGACATTATCACGCACCCAGCTATGTTGCTGGTCTTTGTTTTGTTCTGGATACAATCAGACCAGTGGCTGGATTCTGAAATCAACACAGTGAGATATCCACACTGTGTCAACACTGTAAAAGGGGGACAATAATTTTGTTTTCAAGGTCAAAAACTGTTGCATGTTCATAAACGATTCGTTTTTTTGAAGAACCCTGAGGACATGATCATGATGGCAAAGTACTGAATATAAACACAAAAAACATAGAATTTCTAACCTGTTCATCCCATTCCCAGTGCTTGTTGTTCTCTATACTTTTAATATTCTTCTTAATCTGGAAAAATCAATCATAGTTTGCAGCAGTATTGGTAAATGTATAGTTCAGTCTCCCATCACAGCTAAGCATTTATATATATATATATATATAGAGAGAGAGAGAGAGAGAGAGAGAGAGAGAGAGAGAGAGAGAGAGAGAGAGCACCCCTGCCTATTTTCACTGACATTCCTGACCCTACAACATAGGTTACATTTGTTTCTTTGAGGAAGAAAATAACTTCTGTCAGGCAACAACCAACAGATGTGTGAAAGAAGTTACGCTTACACAACACTTTTCTTGCAATATCCCTCAATATATTATTGTTATCACAATTATTGTCGAGAGTATGTATTTAAACACACCTATCCTACTTAATTAAGAGACCAAGCATCATGCTTTTTAGAATCCACATTCTGGTTGTGAGTACAGCTGACTGAAGAGCTGCCTACTGGTGCTAATAATTCATTTTCCATGTCATTTCAGCTGAATTTACAAGCCTTTCAATTTTCCACTTGTTTCTCTTGATTTGTCATGAAGGATGCATACGACATATATATGTTCCATTCATACTAACAGCAATGCTGGCCTCCTCTTTTAAAAACTGATAACAGATTTTGTGTTCACAATATCTGTTTCGGGGGGGGGGGGGGGGGGGGGGGGGGGGGGGGGGGTTGGGGGGGAGGGGGGGGGGGGAAGCAGGAATCTCCTAATTTCTTTTTCTTTTGATTAGTTTTTGGTATATGTTCAGATTACCTTCCATGAGTTTATACATATCCATTTATACATGTTGTGCAATCATTTTAACAGCAATGGTCACAACATATCTGTACTCAAGTGAGGCTCCTAATGGAATGGTTAAAAGCACTCGGATGTGGAACTGATGATCATGAGTTACATCACTCATTAGGCCTTTTTCTGTTTTTTTTTTTTTTTAAAACCCTCTCTTCCAGCCACAATAAATGGATCTCTGATTCAACTCTGGAAAGTAAGAATGCGGAAGGTGAGGGATCAGCTCTGTCTTTAATAATGCTGTGCCCAAGACACTGTGACTTTCTGTTTATTGCCTTAGCGGCCATTAGGCTACTATACTTTGTCTTAGGCAAAACTGGCATGTAATTTGCAGGATCATAAGGTAGTTATGAATGAGTAAAAAAAAAAAAATGGATATGTCCAGTCCAATGGAATGATGACTGGAGTTAGCAACTGAAAAAAGAAGAATGGTTCCAATTGGTACAACCCAAGTTTAAGGGCTTCCTACTGAAGACACTTGCCTTTAACTTTTTCCCTGGCTATTTTGGTTGTGCACCATCTCTTTGCCTTGTTCTTAAATGATTCATTTCTCTCAGTGTGTAAGCAACACAAGAAAAGTAGATACCAAAAGGATTTGATACTCGATAGAGAGACCCTTTTCTTTTCAGCCAAGCACCACCCATCTATAGACTCCAGAGCTACGCTCTGCTAACCAAGTACAGAATCAGTGGATTCAGAAGTTTCTGCAAGAACAATAAGAGTCATTCTGGAATGCAAGTTCTCAAGAGAAAAGCTAGCTGACTCAAGGGTCCCCTCTTTGCTGATAACTGCCTACTATATCAGAAGATCAGGGCTTTCATGGACCACATCACTCTCCAGGATGACCAAAAGAAAGTGGTAAAGACAGCAGCAGACTGGGGTATGTGCTTCAATGTTAAAGACTGCGACCTCCTCATCAGCATCCACAAATAGTCTTTGACTACTAATCCTACGGTTATTCCAAAATCGCTGATGAAGTCATCAGCATTCCCTAATGATCTAAAATGGCACACCCACATTACCAGTACATCCAGGAAAGCTAAAATCATTCTTAGCTTCTTACAGTTACAAAGGAATTTGAGATCTTGCCCCCTCTCCTGTGCAAGAGAATAGCATACGTAGTTGTAGAACTCAGTGCCTGAATATGCAACTGTCCCCTCGCTTTCCCACAGACTTGAAGTGGATCCAGCATCCAGCTGCCAGCTTCATCAAAGGCAACAACAAATTCAGAACAAAAAAAATGGCTGCTGCTGCCAGCTTCATCAAAGGCAACAACAAAAGTCAGAAAAAAAAAGAAAAAGGCTGCATCATCATCATCATGTCACCTCTGCTTGAAAACCTGCAGCGGCGTCATTTGGACAACAGACTTACTCTTGTAAATCATGTGTTTGCTGGGCTGGTACCATTCTAACCATTCCTGACAGCATACAGACCAGGCAACCATAAACAATTGCAAATGCTTTCTTGTTCCACAAGCCTAAAACTATATTTCCAAAATTCATTTTTTGTGATATTTGTTGCAGACATGAGTGCCCTGACAAAGCAGCAAGGCCATACAAGGTCCAACAAAAACTTTTGGGCAAAGCTAACACACAAAGTAGACAGTAGTCCATTCTCTGTCATAGGATTCTTCAACACATCATAGAAGGCAAGTGTGCACACAAGGAAAGGTTAGTTAACAGACAAAAAGTTTAACATGATTTCTCTCTGTCATGATTTAATCATGTCAAAGATCTGTGAGAATTTGTTTGGAAAACTTTTTTTTATGTTCTACAAACACCAATACACAAGTATGCATACACTTCATTATTCCATGGAAAGGCTCCCACCTTCGAAAGGCAGTTATCTAATGATGGTTTAAAAGGGGCATGCAGTTAATATGAGGTTTGCCTTATATTCTTCAAGACTTTTTCTGAACGTTGTCACTGGCAACAAAACTCAATATTCAGATCTAGAGACAATAATTTGTCATTGAATAGATCTATGACATATCATCATTGAATAGATCTATGCATACGTAGTGAAGGCTCCACCAAAACATCTGTTTGCCACATGACATTGTCTCTAAACAGTAGGCCTAGTGATCTACAACTATGATCACCAGATCTGATTTTATTTTAACTTTAAAATTCGAACCACAGTGTCATTCACTGACTCAGCATCGACAATTCTAATTACTATACCTGATACTTCAGAATACAGCGGTTTACAAGTCGCTGGAAGTAATCCAGGCGTATGCCCGAATTACTCCTGTTCCTCATTATTGTTGTGCACACGCGATTTTGACGGGAAAAAAAGGATCGTAAAGAACTATAGCATTCAGTGATTCTGTGCACACCGTCTTCTATCAAAAAGTTGTTTTTTCCTTCCTTCAGGTCACAGAGGTGAAGGCCAAACACGGCACGCAAAGCCTTATGTACACAGCAGCTTTACTATACCGCCCGTCCTTGATCGATCCCTTCAACTGGTTCCATTCGAAAAGCACAGGTGTTACTGATGGTCTGCCGAGCGATAATGTTGGAGGTACAATCGACAAAAATATACAAAAATCCTGCTTCATCACAAGAAATGATGAAAAACTATTTAAATTTTTGAAAATGGAAACAATACAGTCTTATGATCTTGTGTGTATTACAGGTGATTTTAATTATCCTGATATTGATTGGAAAGGTACATGGTCAAATGAAAGAGATGAACACTTTATAGAGTGTCTAAGGGATGTATATCTGACTCAAGTGATACAAAATCCGACAAGGAAAATATTAGATCAGAAAGAGAATATATTAGACTTAGTTTTGGTTAAAGATGAAGAGTGATTTCAGATATTGAACATAGTGCCCCAGTTGCAAAAAAGTTATCATGAGGTTTTATCATCATTTTTTCTTTACATAGAGGGGAAAAAAAAGAATCCAAGAAGAGCGAATATATGTGATTTCAATAAGGGTGACTATGAAAATTTAATAAAAGATTTGGGTATGATAAACTGGTGTGAAAGTACCCTCTTGGATGTGGATGAGAGTTGGAAAATGATCAAGAACACTATCCATAAGTGTATTGATAAACATATCCAAAAAAAAAGAGTGTTCAACACATATATCGAAAAAAAAAAAAAAAAATAATATGGTTGGATAAATAGCATGGAGGAAAGTTTTTAAAAAATGCATATAAAAGATTTATGTGCACGAAACAAGGTAGTGAGTACATGAAGTATATAAGGAAGAGGAATAAATGTGAAAAAATAAAAAGAAAAAAAAATCGAATTCGAAAAAAAAAAAAGCTGCGTCAAATTGTAAAGCTCATCCTAAAAAGTTTTGGAAGTATGTACAATCCCAGACCAAGACAAATATTGGCACTAGTCCACTGAATACAAAAGATGGTGGTTTAGCAGTGTCAGACGAAGATAAGGCAAATACTTTAAATGACTTCTTTTCTAGTGTGTTCACCAAAGAAGATACCAGTAATGTTTCCTATCTTGCAAGTTGCTTCAAGGTCCAGTGGAGTCACCGTAACTGATATGTATATTACACCCAGTGCAGTCTGAGAGAGGCTTAAAAATATAAACCCTAACAAATCTTGTGGACCTGATATGATCCCTGCAAGAGTTTTTAAGGAGTCATATAATGAACTAGCAGTACCTTTTAGTATTTTGTTCAATATGTCAGTTGAATCAGGTGTGGTACCTATGGATTTGAAGTCTGCAAATGTAACAGCTTTATTTTTTTTTTTTTTTTTTAAAGGAAAGAAAGGTACTAGGGCAGATCCTGGAAATTATAGGCCTGTTAGTCTTACATCAGTTGTGTGTAAGATTATGAAATCTGTTATACAGGATGTGATCGTAGATCATTATGACCTTGAACAATTTATACACAGAATGCCAGCATGGTTTCCGTAAACATCGATCTTGTGTAACACAACTTTTACTTGTCATGAAGGATTTAACAAAACTTTAAGATAATGGTAACAATGTAGATATACTTTATTTAGACTTTAAAAAGGCTTTCGATTCTGTTCCCACGAGAGGCTTTTAGTGAAATTATCAGCATATGGAATTACAGGTGGAGTGCATACATGGATATGGGATTTTTTTAAACTAAAAGACAGCAAAGAGTCAGAGTAGGAAGTTCATATTCAGATTTTACGGGAAGTTCTAAGTGGTATACCAAAAGGGAGTATTTTGGGTCCCATATTATTTACAATATTTATAAATGATTTTGCCAAACTCGGTGGAAAGTATTTGCAAAATATTTGGTGACGATACTAAAATTTACAGAACAACCTATAATTATGATACGTTACAAAATGATATTGATAACTTATCTAAATGGTCTACCACATGGAACTTGCATTTTAATGCGGACAAGTGCAATATGTTACATGCTGGACGTAAGAACCCAAGATAGCAATACACAATGCTAAACAGTAATACTGGTGAGCGTGCAGATATTTCAACATGTGATTATGAAAAAGATCTTGGTGTCATTTTCGATTCTGGCCTGGTATTCGATAAGCATATTCAAAACTCTATAAATAAAGCTATAAAATGATTGGTGTAATTAATGTACTTTCATTCACATAGTAAAGATATTTTTACAAAACTATACAAGGCTTTCGTTAGACCACATTTGGAATATGGCAACACAATTTGGTATCCTCGATTAAAGAGGCAGTCTGCTGCTTTGGAAAAAGTACAAAAAGAGCAACAAAGCTTGTAAAGAATATACAAGATCTTCCCTATGAAGGAAGGTTAAAAGCTCTTGACTGCCTACCCTAAAAACAAGACGAGTGAGGGGCGATTTGATCCAAGTCTATAAAATATTTAATTGTGTTGACAATATTCCTATTTCAAAATTTTTTTACTGCATCAAGAGTTGATAACACCAGAAATAGTGTGGATAAAATTTATCATGAATATTGTCGCACTAACTAAGGAAATTTTCTTTCAGTAACAGAGTAACAATTTTTGGAATAAATTAACCCCCAAATACTAACATTTTCAAAAGCTGTATGATGATAGTGTATTCTTGAAGACTATTTATTTTGACTATGATAAATAAAGACTTGAGCGAGTTAAAGACCTGACCGTATAAAGACGAGATAACACATAGAAGGGACGTGCACAGCCAGTTCTGGCTAAAATAGCAAAAGCAATTGTCCCTTATGAACCTGAACCTGAACCTAGTCCAAATTCCTCTGCGGGTCTACATGAAGTCTCTTCGCCTGTGCTGCAAAAATAGAGATTTTCTAGATGGTCAGAAGATCACATGACCAACAGTTTAAACGCTTGGTGAATCATAAACAGCAATAAAGGCTCTTCTCATTCTTCCCCCGAGCCATCCGTGAGTGGGATGAACTCCCAACACACATTGTAGAGGTAGACTCCCCCTGACAGTTTTAAGAATAGAGTCACCTCCCACCCCAGTGCTGACACTCCTGATAGTCGTCGTGCTGCTGCGAAACTTCAGGAGTAAGATTAAAACAAACACAAACTGTCCAGTATGAATGTGAAAGTGCTTGGTTAGGTAGGCAGGTGGTGGGTAAGGGGTGTGCTGGTAGGAGACCACTGCGGCGGGGGAGGGGGGTCGGGGGCCGTCACTAGGATGCATGCCCGTCACTTCTCGTCCCCTTTGATCCTGTTAGTGGGCAGGGAGTGTGTAAATGTGATCTGGAGTAAATGTTGTGATCTACTCATGCAACTTGAAGAGCTATTTCAAGCCTACATAGGAAAAAGAAAAGAAAATGTTTTTTTTTTAAGTTGGGCAGCCGGTTCATGGAAACCTTCTATTCTGTGGCAAAAATAATCAGAGTGTTGATTGTGGCCACATAACAGAAGAAGAAGAAGAATGTCATCGTGGTTATTATCTGGCAGAAGAACAACAACAACGCACATGTTGTGTGTATAAGTGACTTTTATAAAACGGCACTCCAAAAACTGAGCATTTTGGGAAATGAGGAGATTGGGAATAACCTTGCGGGTAGAGCGTTGCTTTCACTTTTGGTTTTCACATCACTGTATTATTGTTGTTCACTTTCGCAAGTATTGATTTCAGAATTTTTGGGTCGAAGAAAAAAAAAATGTTTTCCATACACCCTTGACAGCAGATTCTTATCCGTTTGTCGTTATTTCGTTTGTTTTTATGATATTGTTCACCAGTTCATATCAGCAGACAGTACGTTACGTAGGACTACATGACTTTATGATTGTGGAGACTAGGCCCTACTTGCAGATCATTTACCTCAGTCATCAGTTCTTTTTGAAGCAAAATTTCACTGTTTAGAGAACACACCAACGAAAGCAAAGTTACTGAAAAATGAAAGTGGCAAGATGAACGTGTATGTGAACGAATAAAAAACGGTTACAACATGCACTTAAATTACACAAAATGCACTGGTATACGATTTAGTGAACCGATTGACGTAGAATAATCACACAATTCGCTGTTTATGATAATGATAAACGTTGATGTTCTTGTCAAATCAAAGAGATGCTTGGTGTTATCATAAAAAAAGAAAAAAAAATCGTAACTAGAGACAGGTATTATGTACATGAGATTAGTGAGAACACCTATCATGTAGAAAAGCTTTTTTTGTTTGTTTTGTTTGAAATAATTTTATAAGATACTAGTCAGGCATAAACAAATGGCTACTTTGAGATCATCAGTGTTTTGACTTGTCAGTGAAGAATGTTGTATTCTCACTATAAGCCTTTATTTCCATCCCATCTTTGGCACACCCCCCACCCTCACCGGCCTTTTTCAAGTCTTGCTATAAGTTCACAGTGGCAGAAGACTTGTTTGCATACACTTGTCTCCTTCCTATTACAAATACTTATTGTGTATTTGACTTGCCCTTCCTGAAGAAGATAAATAGGTGGAGTTTTATAACATAGTGTTTGCTGTGTCCACTAATTTTGGTGTTGTAACTTCTGCCTTCAGTGATACTTTCAGAATATGAAAATGCTGCTTTGTTTCCAGTCAGCAATTTAAGCAGTTAGTCTTCATTGAATATGTGCAAAGAAAAACAATGGAATCGGTACATGGGATTGAAAACAAAACAACAACTAAAAAACCCAGATAGGTGAAAGCATGATTACCTTCTCTGAAGGCAAGAAGACTCGGAAGTTAGCATATATTCAACATTTTGAAGATTTATAGTCTTTTTCAAGTTATCAGATTGTGATAAAACAAGAAAGATCATAATGCATTTTTTGAATATGCTCACTATACAAAATAAAGTGAATTCATACAAATGAATGAGGTATGATACATGAAACTAAAAAAAAAGCAAAGACATGATGACAATTATTAGCAGAGTACATTGAAGAATTCAAAGACTATTAGACATAAATGCTAACAGTTAACATGATGACAATCATCAATGCGTGATATTTTTAAGTTACAAAGATCCAAGTGCTCTGTCAATTTTTAAACTTTAATGTTCGTTGTCATTGTGTAATGTTCGGACCCCCCCCCCCCCCCCCTCCCCCCCTTTGAAAAAGTGGCATATACTTAATGATAACAATAATATTTATGTATCAAAAATGAGCCGTTTTTGTAGTTCTGTTTGACAGTTCAAAACACTGCTATAAGATACAAGTTCTCACACTGCACAAAGATTGACTCGTCTGCCCTTACTCCTGCTCCCCTCCTCCATCAGTTTTTCCTCTCCTCCACTGCCTTCCTCATCCCCTTCCATCTTGCCCCTGCCCCCTGCCCATGTCTTTCCTTTCCCACTACAAATGGACATGCTGCCCACAAATCTAATCCCCACTGCCACACACATGCACTTAACACTAAAACAGTACACACTCACCTGTTAGTGTACTTTTACTTTGTACACAAACGCACAAATATATACATGACGGATACAATTGACAAAAACAGGTTTGAAAAAAGCAAAGCTGAAGTGTAGGACTAAGCGTTAGGAAAAACTGCTGGAAAAGATGTGTTTTAGATTTTGTTTGAGATGTGTGAATTGTGGACTTTAAAGGACATTGAAAAGCAAAGAGTTTTATGTTCAAACACTTCAAAAACTGAATGTTCGTCCACCATGTTTCTCTTTGAAGAATTTTGGGAGGTGAAAAATCCTGTGAACAGCAGACAAATGAAGTAACATTGATGGGACATGTTTAAAAACTGGGACAGAGAGCAAGTCACAGTTTTACACTCTACAATTAGCAGCCTACATTGCATGTATACTTTATTGGTGATATCAGTATGCCATGTAAGCATCTTCATGTAACATGCCATGGATGAATTTCCACCCTGGAGGTATCCAGTGTCGGTTTCATACTGTCAGAACACAAAGTTATTCTTCATGCACAACATATGAGTTTGAGGCTCTTCTTTAAACTGTACTTGCAATGAATGGCACTCACAAAGCTGGGGCAACGTAAGGCAGAAGTTAATGAGCTCATGTCCAAGAACAGACCCTTGAAGTATGTGGAAATCCAAACGCAACTCAGAAGATTTTGGGTAGTTTTTTTTTTTGATAAAAGTAGTACATTCTCTTTCTGAAAGACTGTAATGAAAGCAGAACTGTGTAGTTCCTAGTCATGTCCTTGTGGTTGAAAAAGAATGTTGTGTCAAACTAATTCAAAAATACTGAAGAGAAGAAGAACGGAAATTTTGTGACTGGGAGAAATAGGAGATCCTTGAGAACGTGGGGAAGAACTACTTCTTCACTTTGTCCCACCTCTTTGACTTACGTTTACTGACAAGACTGCGAATGATAAGTGAAGTGTTGATGAAGGATCATTTATTAACGCTGTTTAGACAGATGTGGAAGGTCTGACATAGGGCCTTAGTTTCATGAAATGTTTTCCATTTTTTGTTTACATAATACACATGTGCGCGTGCACAAGCACACACAAACACACACACACACACACACACACACACACACACACACACACACACTTCCTGTTTTGGAAAGCTGAAATTTGACTGATAGAGTGATAATGTTGGCATCGTGAATTACTTACTCAGAATTGGACTTTCCCACCTCCTCTCCCCTCCCTTTTCCCTCTCTCCTGCCCACCTCTCTCTCCTCCCATCATGTTTTCCCCGTTTCATTTGATAAGTATGCACACTGAAGGTATGATATGTACAATGCTCCTTTTTTTATATTTACAGGAAGGAACAACTTATTCTAGCATTCTCTAGAGAGACACATCTCAAGATGCTACGAAGAAGTTGCCAGTTATGCTGTGATTCCCACTTGACGTGGCTGGTGAAGAGACTGTGCAGAAAATCCTGTGAGTTCAAAGCGTTAGGGTCCTCACACTTTAGTTCTGCAAATTTGCAGACTTTCAGCCATGGAAGACTCTTTTACACTGTTGCTTCTAGATGGACTTCATCCAGTTTTTTGTCACCTGAACCTGTACAATCTGTGGAAGGTATGTTGGGTAACCTGAAATTGGAACCATCCACAGAAAAACTGTACAAAGGGGTTTGTGAGTGGAGATCGAGCATCGTTGGCCAAGGCGATCACGCTGGTGGAGTCATCCAATGCGTCCCAGAAGGCGTCAGGCTCAGCTGCTGTTGACCCACGTGATGCAGCATCTGAGGGGGAGGAATGAGAGGTCTGCTAGAGGGTTGCGGTCATTCCGTGTTGGTGAGTACATCAGTTGGTCAGTTCATTTGGCAGAGTCAGGAGGTAAGTTTATTATTAATTTTTTTCTCCCATTTCTTCTACAAAAGTTTTTCTTGCTTGCTTCGGTGAGTACATCAGTTGAACAGTTCATTTAGCAGAGTCAGGAGGTAAGTTTATTATTAATTTTTCTCCCATTTCCTTCTACTTCTTCTTCTGCGTACACAGGCTGATACTCCTGCGGACACTCCCTCTATGGACAGACAAGTATTAATCCCATTTGCCCAACAAAGGAAGTGGAGTTTTGTGTGTATGACCGTTTCTTTTTTTTTTTTTTATCCTGCCATTAAGGCAGCCATACTCCATCTTCGGGGAAATTTCCTTCTACAAAGTTTTTCCTTTTCTGTCTTTATAAGTCCTTGCCATGGAAAGTGGAGCAAGGAGCCTTGTAGGGCATCTGTTTGTGATCTTATGAAACAGTTCTCAACATCTGGGAAGAAGAGGACCACAGCCCTAAAGGCAATGGCAGGAGCAGCTGAACAGAGTTCCAGCTGGATCTGGTTTAGAAGGAACCAAAATGAACTTCATAAAGCTTGAGCTTCCCAATTAGGATGGGGTTCTGATTGTTATGTCGGTAAGTCATCCGTCATATGCTGATCTTGCCTCAACTGCTGGACTGTCCAGGAGGTGCATGCAGAAGGGCATGTGGTAGTCGTGAGCTGGATGCAGCCTAGCCTGCTTATTGTTAGAGCACAGGGAGCTGAGAGCAGAAGTACTTGCACTGGGGATGGTTGGAGCCAGGAGAGTGCAGGGGCAGAGCAGAGGGATTTTTCAGTGAGTACTGTCTGTTGGCCAGCTTCACATAGAGTTTCATGTTGCTTACCACTTAAATTTATAATGTACCACATGAAATTTTGTAAGCTACCAACAATTCTACGAAGCCAAAATTGTTGCTTACCACTTAAATTTAAAATGTACCACATGAAATTTTGTAAGCTACCAACAGTTCTACTAAGCCAAAATTTTGGAGGCTTGCACAGAAAAACAAACGTTTTTTATGCTGCATCAGACTTCCAGCAGGTAGCGCCCATTGGACAGAGATGTTCGCCTGTACAAGGACAGCACCACAGAAGTGTTCTTCAGAATAAGGAGAGGGAGAGAGGGGGGACAGCATGCTTGTCAAACCTATCCCTTTGTGCAGAGGTTTCCTTTATTTGTGTCAGTCAGGAGATCCACTTCAATTCAAAGCCTGACACGTTGCTGAAAAGCTCAGTTCACTGGCAGATGTCCGTAGCAGGTCCAACAATGTCCTTCAGACTGAATGGATGCTCATTCAAGATTCTTTTCAGAGCATGTAGGATGACTGATTCAGGCTTATGAGCTTCTTAGCAAGAAGCTCCCTGTACACATCTCCCCAGTCCAGGATGTAATCCCTGAACTGAACAGGTCTCAACAATTATGCCTTTTCCATCCCACCTATCCTTCACAAGGTGGTCAGAGAAGTCAGGCTGGAATGTGTAAACCTCATTCTGATTGCATCGCTATGCAGACGCAGTTGTGATTATTGAAACGAGCCAGCTATCTCTTGTTCCTCCTCTGGAACTGGCACTAAATAAGATCCTCTCCACCAGACACTCACTGGTATTCTCCTGCTATATCTACATTTGCATGCATGGGCTACACAATCTGAATCGGCCTACCAACCCATTCAAAGTTCAAGTGGGCAATTTTTGTGTCCACTTTAAAAACACGTTTAATCTATGGGTAAAATAGTTAGGGGTTACAGATCCGCCATCAAAACCACACTCCTCTGGAAAGTTGCTCATGGGGCCACCCTTAAGGAGGCTAGAAATTCTGGGAGAGTTTCCTCTTGGGACCTCTTCCTGGTCCTGGATAACCTGGGAAGGTTTTTGAGCCTTTGTTCAAAATACTCAAAAGACTATCTTTCTCCAGGCCCATGCAACTGGCAGGCACAAGAGTGATTCACAGTGTGGGTGGCAAACCCAAGTGCATTGTCCTTCATGGGGATAGTTCAGTCTCCTTCCACTTTTTCTAGCATTCTTGGCCAAGAACCAACAGCTGAAAACTGTCCTGGTTGTTTAGGCTCTGAGATCCTTGGCTGGGAAGATAAGGGGACAGCAAGCTGTGCCCTGGAGGGTGTCTGTGATATTAATTGGTGCAGTCCGGTCCTTGACGCCCACACCCAACAATGCCTACTTGTCTTGTTCAGCAAGAACCACAAGAAGGATGTTGCCCCAGGCAAAATCTCTTGATGGCTTTCCAGTGCTCTATGACTATCCTGAGGGCACACCACCAGACTCAGAATTACTTTTCGCATGAGATGTCAGTCACTACCACCTCTGCAGTGATCCAACTCGCTGTGTCTCTTCAGCATGTTTTGAAGGCAGATTTCTGTATATCCCTTCATCAACGACAACGTTTGGGCATGACCATGGTTGGTGGTTCAAACAGTATCTTGGCCCTCTCCACCCATGCTGCTCATTTTGCAAAGGATCTGAGCGATCACCCTCTTCCTGTAATTAGCAAGAGTTTGACATGTTACAGGGACCTTGTCATATGCTCCTTTTTTGGCTGAGTATACTTGCCATTTCAAACTCTTAATCCCAGTTCTTCCTTTGTAGTGTTGCTATGATCAGCAGAGGCGTATTAAAGACTGCCATAGAATGGGCAGTAGGGGAAGCAACACTGTGCTGTCCACTCAAAGGTTAAAACAGCATAGTGCATGTCTTTTTACTGTGCTAACCATCAAAACTTTGGCTAAATACGGCTTGCAAATTTTGTGATAGCTTGGAATAGTTTGATAATATTATGTAGCCAAATTTCTCATTTCAAAGATACACAGCTGTTGATTCTGATATCCTCCATCAGTCCATGCCTGCTGCCCACATGCAAACTCCTGTAGGAATGCCAGATATAATCTTTAAATGTAAATCATATTGCCATTTTCTGCAGATCCAGTGTGTGTAGTATGTTGTCCCCCAGTCACTATGTTTTTTTTTTACACTTGTCCTTTTTAAAATTTATTTATTTTCTTTTACTTTGTATCGCATTCATGTGTGTGTGTGTGTTCTTTTACAAGAAATTCGTAACACTTTTTTCCTGTTCCAGTTTAAAACCTGTCAGCTTTCTTTTCAGGATCATGAACCGTAAAATTGTCCAGAGTGGATGCTAGCAGTCCTTTATGCAGTGCCTGTAAGCCAGTATGTAGTTTCTAATTTTTTTTTTTTTTTTTTTTTTTGAAAAGCTACTACATTTTTCACTCCATTTTTATGCATGTTTGTAATCCAGTAATGAAAACCAAATATAATGTTTAAGAACTCCAGCATGGCTCAGTTTTGTATGCTTTAACTGGTTGAAAGGATGTCAACATCTTTACTATTATGTTATGAATTGATGTACAGATTAGTTATTTGCATACATGTATTTTTCTGTTCTTTTTTTTCATGGGAGGAGGAGAGGGAAGAAGATGGAGGGGGAAGGAGGGTTGCAATACAGTACTTGTTCTTGCGCTTAATAAGAATCCTTAAAAAAAAAGGTCCTATGTGGTTGACAGGCCTACAAAACTGATGAGGCTAACGTTGTGTCCAGTTCCACAGAAAAATAAAGAGATGATTCTGGTCACCCACAGTGAATTATGTTTTCTTGAGCATCACTATTTTTAGTGCTAGGTACTGATAGGGTTATTTGTTCCGTTTTTCTTTCCACAGGACTCTCAGGACCACCGGGTGTGCAGGGAAAGAGCACTTTCATTGAATATTTTGGGAAATACCTGACCTCACGGGGTCATCGTGTGGCTGTTCTGGCTGTGGATCCATCATCCAGCACAACAGGAGGTGAGGGCTGTTCAACAGTATTGCATCAGTGTGCTGACAGCAAAGTCTACTGCTTGGTTACAGGATGCGTTTTCTCTTAGTTCTGTCATCCTCCTTTGAACCAACCTGACAGTGTGCTCCATCCTTCATTACCATCACACGTGCACAACACGCTCATGATTTCAACGCATATAAGTTTGCTTACAAACAGTTACCCACCTAATGGGAAACAAACATCAGTAGAAATCACTGTGCTATTCATCACTATCTTATTCTCTTTAAAATGTATGATAGTGAAGGCTTTTCAAAGTCAGTGATAACAGACTGTACAAGAAAAAAAATAGCCACACAAACTTGGACTATGTATGGTTTAGTTCAGCCTCTATTCATGACCACAGTGACTCCATATCTTTTTTATATTAAATGTGCATTGTTGGTTTTAAAAAATACAATCAAACATACAAAAAGCCCTCCCATGATCTTTCAAGATGATCCACCATTGTACTCCAGTGGATTCTGTGGAATCCGTCCCATGGTAGGATCACTGGGAATGAGAAGGCTGATGCTCTCTGTCCAAGGCAGACAGCAATATGGAGCAGTTCAGCCCCCAGTGACTTACAGAGAGGCCAAAACTATCATCCACAGCCAAAACCAAAACCAGAGGAAGAGAAGGCTGGGTGCAGACAGCAGTGTTGATCCGATTTATCAGCTCCAGAGATACTAGCAAACAATCCTCTTCAGACTGAGAACTGGCCACTGCCGACTGGTGAGCCACCTCAGCCAAATTAAGATTGCTCACACAGATGAATGTCTATGTGGCACTGGATTTCAGACCCCAGAGAACACATCCTCCAACACTGTCCAGCCCATGATGTTGTACAGCATCAGACCTGGCCAGAGGGCGCAGAACTGCAGATGTAGCTTTGGGTCAGCCATCAAGACCTTGAGAAGACTGTGGGATTGATTGTGGCGACAGGATCAAAGATCTGACTCAGCCAATTAGAACTGACTGCAGAAGAAGAGGAAGAAGAAAAATTCCAGTGTTTAGTCATTCATTGCAAACGTGGGTTGCAGGGTCTCTCCTTGCGGACAAAACGAGGATGCCAGAACTGTCTGTGGACCCCAAGGCTTTTATTCGACCCTTCCCCATCACGAGGGACCCTTGGGGGAGTAGCAGCCAACACCAGTGAGGCCATTGCCTTGTGTGAAGGGGCAGGCTTCGACTTCATTCTAGTGGAAACTGTTGGTGAGTGTACTCAGGAAGACATCTTTTCCTTTTCCTTCTGCATTTGTCTGGTCATTGTCTGTCTATTGGTCTTACTCTGTTGATCTGCTTGTGCTCTCCTTGTCTATCTCTCTGTCTCCGTTTCTATCGGTCTGCCTGTCTGTGTGTCTCTCTCTTGTCTCTCTTATTCTCATCCAAGAAAATTCCAACTGGCTCTGTTTCGTTGGAGAAGGAGGGGTGAAGGATAGTTACACTGCTTTCCTCTGAATCAGAAATTTCGGCTCTGCTCTGTTTTGTCATCACCACACTTTGGTATTCAGTGTTGATGGGTGGAGGAAATAAAAATGGAGGGACTGAGAAAGGCAGAAGAAAGGAAAAGAAGTTTAGGGGACTTTTCCTGGAATTTTTTTTTTTCTCGGCTACCCTTGGAATATAAACTCTCAGTGACTTGACAGGCAGAATTGGGTGGCAAAACATGCTGTGCAGTTTCTTTCAGTGATGACCGAGCTAAAGGTTACCGGATTTTTTAATTGGATGATTTTCACTTTATACTATACTGAGGGAGTGAACTTTTGTTTTGGTTCCATGTGTTCATTATTTACTCTCCTGCAAAGAAGTATTTCTTTGACCTAAAATGCCCAGCTGGAGTATTTTGATGATGTGCCCTGTTGGTCATTTGATCACATTTGGATGATCTACATCTGATATGTGTGTGTGTGTGTGTGTGTGTGTGTGTGTGTGTGTGTGCGCGCGCGTTTGTGTGTGGGTGCTGAGCAGGTGTTGGTCAGTCAGAATTCACTGTGGCGGACATGGTGGACATGTTTTGTCTGTTGATACCACCTGCTGGAGGAGACGAGCTACAAGGTACCTCTGTTCTCTGTGTGTGTGTGAAAGGGGAGGAAAGAGAGATAGAGACAGTCAAAATGTGACTCATACATGTATACATATGTCACGTTTATCTTTGGATAACCTCAGAAGTAAAACATCACAACTTTTGCAACAGATTTAAAATCAAGGGACACCGAAGTGAATTTACTCTAGAGGAGAAGAAAATTCTGTCTTTGATAAGATTTCATTATCATCAATCATTAAGATCTTTTTGCCTGGGATGACAAAAGGGTTTGGTCACTGATAGTTTGCTTTACAGTTTTGGATTGGCAGGTAATTATTTTTAAGAGAGAATTTCAATGGCAGTCTACATTTTTCAATATTGGTTGTTTTTTTGTTTTTTTTATTTTAGGAATTGGGGTGGGGTAGTGATGAGGAAAAAAAAGAGACTCTTCTGGAGAAAAATATACACCTGAAGGTGTGAATAGGACCCAGAAGGGTACTGTCTTCAACTGCCAAACCAACCAGCCAGGAGCAATCCTGCACTACCCTTGGAAGTCTGCGCAGTGTTCCCATAGAATGTAAGCACAACAGAATATTCCATTAAGACATCAAGGAACATAACTGCTTTTTGGCAGATGCCATTGTGTTATGGCCTCAGGAAGTGACCCGACAGAACCTCCATGGGAGCGTTCCCATGGGTGTACTAGCCCATATATTTCATGACTGCAGAGCCTACTAGTGAAAAATGCAACCATCAAGCAACTACTGTGTGCATCCTGCCACCTCACTTATTGCTGTTCTGCTGACAGGTGACGACAGCACAACTCCAGACACAGCCAAGCTTTTGCTACAGTTGAACAGTTCTAGTTTTAAGGACCATTTCAATAAGTTTGACAAAACTGCATTGCTGAGGATGAGGCATTCATTGAAATGATGGAATCAGAGACTGAAATATGTTATATCGTTACTGAACAGTAATGTCTCTGTCAGGTGTTGCAAGCAATACAAACAAATATGCACAAGACAGTACTCCCCAGATTCATTGACAGCCTTCCAAAGTCTCGTGTCTTGCGCTTTTCTGTTATGTGCATTAACTTCTTGAAAAAGATGTTTCTGTTGAAAATTCAGGTGTCTTGTTTCATGATGTGAAATAGGCAAGTGTTGGTGTGCACCTTGTTTAATGCGTTTACCTATCCTTTGCCCATCATGGTGTGCAGGGATCAAGCGAGGCATCATTGAGGTGTCGGATCTGGTGGTGGTGAACAAAAGCGATGGGGACCTTGCACCTGCTGCTCGTCGCATCCAGGCTGAGTACATCTCAGCGCTCAAATTCATGAAACACCGCTCGCAAGTGTGGAGACCAAGGGTGGGTCATTGTGTTTGTTCCCTGGGCTCATGTAGGATTGCGTTAATGTTCTTGTCAGTGTATTTCTGCCCTGTCAAATGTGTATGAGATTTGTGCAAATTTACACATGTGTTAAAAAGTAATTAGCTTGGGGTTTCCAGGTTTTTCTTTTTGTTTTTCTGTTTCTTACAATGTTATTTCACATTTTGTCAGAAATTCCTGGCTTTCAATGGCCCTGTGGTGTTTTAAAGACTAGTTAAATGTGTAGAGAGAGATTGTACATTTTGTTATAGATAAACATCTGAACAATACATAAGAAGTGTGAATTACGTTCTTTTAACTATGACATTACAATGATATAACTTACATACATGCACAAACAAAATATGATTATCACATTTTAATCAGGGATGAACTTTTAAGAACTTTGACTGAAAATTAGTTTGTTGCCATGTTCTTATGAGAGAATTTTAGACATATCAATATGACAAAGAATTGATTATCCATTATCTCTTTACCTGGTAGTCATGGAATGTGTTTATTATTATGCAATAAAGACAGTTGCCATATTTTACAATGAAATATTCTGAAGACCCTAGATGGCTTCACACTGTAATTTTCTTTGGAATTCAAGTAAAGATACTTAAAGATATGGGCATGCATTCATCAAGGGAGCAAGAGTTACCCTACTTGTTCTTTAACAGGTAAAGATAGTTTTATTTCACTGAGCTACATTGCATTGTATGTAAACTGAGAGGAAAGACCGATTTTACACTCACAAAATGTGGCAGGTGCTGAGGATTTCTTCCAAGACTGGAGAGGGTGTCGACGAACTGTGGGAGAAAATGTGTGCATACCGCCAGAAAACTGACGCAGCCGGTGAACTGAAAAAGAAAAGAAAAGGTCAGCTCAAAGTGTGGCTGTGGAATCAAATACACGACCGCATGCTTCATGAATTCCCACTGCAGCCCATTGTGTCAGAGAAGCTGAGTGAGTTAGAGGGCATGGTACAGAAGGGGATGGTCACTCCAGGCTTGGCAGCAGATGTTTTGCTAGAGTGGTTCTTCAGGAAGCTCTCTTGACGGACAAGGCAAGCAGAAAGAGTTGTGCTGTCTCTTCATGTGAGGTCTGTGATGTGGGGTAAAGGCTGGTTTGTTGGACTGGTGTGATGGTTTGTATTAGTCAGCTGATTTATTGGATGTGTGTAAGCAGAGGATGGTTAACCCAAAGTACAAAATACATACAATAAAGTGGGAAGTAATGCTTATTGAATACACTATACCAGTGAATTTTTGACAAATATATCTCTCTTCAGTCGTCACAAATAACATTGATGAATATGCTCAAAATGATACTTTCCAGTTAGATGAATATGTATAAAACAATACTTTGCAATGGCTTACAGTGCTCAGCAGAAGGGCCAAAAGGATTTTTAAGTCTCCATATTTAGTGGATTTGTGTAAACAGGGCTTGTTTAAATCAGCTGATTTATTGGAGTTGTGTAAACAGAGGATATTTAAATCAGCTTATTTATTGGATTAGCATAAATAAAGGATGTTTAAATAAACTGATTGGGTGGAGTTGTGTAAAGAGAGGACATGTACATAAGCTTACTTTTAGTGGATTAAGGTAAACGGGATATTTGAGTAACTTTATTCAGTGGATTAGAGTGCACAGAAGATGTTGAATAAGCTGATTTAGTGAATTAGTGAAAACAGGATGTTTACACTAATGAATTTATGAGATCAGTTAAAGAAAAAAAAGATAATGTATCTATCAACCCATTCCCTCAAATGCCAATTCAACATTCATTTACAATGTCAGACAACAGTCAGGAGACTAGGAGCCACAAAACTGCTCACATTGCATTGAAAACAGCGACAGCTGTGATCAGACAAAAGTTGATGTTTGGTTAAGTGAGTAGGGGGGGGGGGGGGGGGGGGGGGGGGGGTGTGTGTGGAGGGGTTGCTCAGTGACAAACAGGGTCCTGTGCTGCTGCAGTTGGAGCTCATTGGTCCTGTGTAACTGAAGTAAATCAGTCAACAGTCTGCTTGGAGTGTTGTAGAGCAGTGTGGCAATGACGTGGAAAGTAGTATGAGATACATGAAGAGGCATTTGATACCAAAACCACCACATACCTGATCCACAGATCAACAGCTGATAGATTTATACAAAACAAATCACACACCAAAAAAAAAAAAGGGTGAAACTTAGCTTTGGCATTCACCAAGCTAGCATTTGGGATGCTTGCTATGGCATTCACAAGGAGGATGGATGCGGTGGTCTGTAGATTCTGGACACCCCTTTGACATCTCATGCTTCAGAATCGGGATAGGTCTGAGAGGAAGCTACCCTGGCATGCGTATCTGCGAAAACATTTTCAGACCAGTAAAGCATCTTGATTGGTTTACCTGATCCGAGAGCGAGAACTTTATCCAACACACTTCATGTTGATTGATTGCTCATTTCTGTGTGGGCTTGCTTAGTTTGCAGAGTCGGGGCTTTTTTTCTGGGTAAGCTTTGGTCTTCCTGATCATTCTCAAATGCTCTTTCCTTGTCCTTTCTAGTCTCAAACAGATATGTTTTTCTGTTTGTTTTCATTCTCAACTGAATGTGAGGGGAGCATAAGCTACTATGAAAAGTGACAAAAGTTCAAAGATGACCAGATACATCCCTGCACCTACCACTTCATCGATCTGGCCACTGCTGTAGTTGAATAAAAAAGAAAGAAAAATGTATTTTTGCGCCAGTGATTGTATGTTTGTGTGGGTGTGTATTGTTCTCCCTCTTTTCTCTCTCTTTTTAAATCTTACTTCTATGTGTGTGTAACATGCTTTCTGTTGTTATTTATTCACTTCTTTTCCGCTATTATTATTATCACTATTATTATTATTATTGTTATTATTATAATCATTATTGTTGTTATTGTTATGTTATTATTGTTATTATCACCATTGTTGTTACTCTGTTGTTGTTGCTGTTGATCAGTAATAACTGTCATCTGAACATCCATTCCCACAAATAATCACACTTACACACACACACACACACACACACACACACACACACACCATGCAGGAGCATGCTCACACAAGCCCACATATCACGCAGGCACACACCCAAACACATGCAGATGTGCATCAACACACAAACACATGCATGCAAACACTGCGCACACTTGCACATACACATGGGCCCACCCACTCATGCACTCATGTGCGCATACACCTATATGCACATGTATATACACGTAAGTATACACCTACAACTATAATAGTGGGATAGATATAGATAATGTTAGGTAGTTACCCAGTGTTTGGCCAGCACGTTCGGCTAATATGCTGGTTAGACATCTGCCAGGTCCTACGCACCTGGCCCTTGTCTTAAATCCTTTTATCTTTGTAATTTATTTGTTTATCTGTCCTGCAAATCCCTTTCACTGTGTCCTCATAGCTTAGCAGATGTGATGTAGCATATATGGACTAATCTGAATCCTTGAGAAACTGAAATAATGTGAACTAAAATGAAGTTTTCCAAAAGCATGGTGCAGTTGTCGGTGCTGTCACTCTTGAAAGCCAAGGTTAAGACTGTGTATGGTTCTTGCCCTCACTGAAACACATCAGTTCTATCTTCCCAGCTCGGTACTTGACTCTTTTTAGAGATTAGGAAGGTAAGGCAGAGCCCTCTTGAAGGAGATGAGAGTGCTTTCATAATGTTGCCATTAGGGAAGTAAAGGTTGTGCATCCCAATCATTGCATAGGTTATGGGCATACCTTGACCTGTCTGACAATTCTTTGAATTCCCTGCTTCCTTCCAGGTGTGTTAGGAAGGAGGCAGTAAGCAATGTTAAATTAAAACAGGTTGAATGTATTTGTGTGTCCATCTGTCTACCATTCTGTGCATGGGTGCATGGAGTATGTTTACATGTATACAGTGGGATCAACCAGGTTTGTGTGAGCAAATTTTGTATTCCCAAAACCAACGGCTTTTTTGGTATTAAAGCTCCTTATCAAATCAAAATATTTGAATGAAAACTTGGTAATAAACGGTCACAATGTTACCAGCTGCTGTGGTGAAGTGGTTAGCATTACAGACTTTCGGCTGGGAGGTCGTGAGTTCGATTCCCATCAGAGTCATGTGGGATTTTTCTGCTCCTATCAGTTCCTATCCAGAGTTGAGTTTGCTACGGGTTCAGTTGGGAAGACGGGGCCACACAGTCGAGTTTCATCCATCCACTTAATGGATGCATCTCTGAGAGTGTTTTGCCTAAGTTTCCTGACCAACACTGCAGGTGTCAATATATCTCTCAGGCCTGGTTGACGCCGGGATATATTATGAAAGGAAGCGTAGAGTACAGCCCTGTTATGCAGTCTCAAACCAGAATGGAAATCTGTTGTATCGTCTTAATCATCCTTATTCTCATTGATCAACATTAAAAAAAAGTCTGATTCTGTGGCCCTTCATGCCCTTTTCTCATGGTGACCTCAGTTTCGATGTCTTTTCCACGTCTGTGGCCTTGGTTTAGTTCCGTCGGGGTCACTGGTACCGGCGAGTCCATAAGGGCTTTTGTTGGATAAACGTGGTGGCGCACTCCAGAGGGAGAGCTCACTCACGCCGGCTCCACGACTAAGCAATTATTGTTGTCAGTAGGAGGCTTTTTAGGTGATGTTTTGCATATGTTAAATCAGAAAAGGCGCCATTGAAACACACCAAAGTGACTTGGCAGCAGTGTAGTGTCTCCTCCAGTGGGTTGCCTCTTGACAACCTGACATTGACTGCTCTATGTGGGTTGCTGGTGCCAGGGCTGCAGTGTGACTGACCGGGCTGTGGCTGTGGACGGGATGTCGGAATGAGTGATGTGGGTGCAATACCACTGAGGTGGCACAGAAGATGGGACAGCAAAAAAAAAAAAAAAAAAAAACAAAAGCCACAATGTTCACACACACACACACACACACACACACACACACACACACACACACACACACATCCATATATACATTCTTTTTTTCCTATACTTTTGAAATAATTTGTTCATTGATTATTGAATTTGCTATGTGTTGAGAAAGTGACAGATCTGCTTTTGAGAGATTAAAAAGTGTTCTGGATATGGTCTTCCTTCAGCGTTTGTGTGCAAGAGACATGGTGATGGAGTTGAGAGGGTGTATCTAAGTGGCTTTCATGAAAAGCAAACAATAATGAAAATAGAAAATGTTCCTAACCCTTATGCATTGAGGATCATTGCATGCAACTTTGTGTTTTATGTTTATGGTACCATTCCATGTGGGGCCAATGTGAATGGGCAGTGGGAAGGGAATTTGGTCTGTTTGTACACTGTGCATGTTTATACTCTAACATGGCTTTCAACATGCTGCAGTTCAGCACAATTGGGCCAGCAGCAATTCATGTCATTAGTGCAATAAAGCTTAAACAATGCATATTCACCTGGTGGTAATCAGAATAAAGTATCCTGAATTGGAAAAAAATAATCTGTATCAATTTATGTGTGTGTAGTTGTATAACTGAGCACAAATACGTATATATCCTTGGATGCATATATGTGTATACACAAGTGAGCATGATTCTCTCTCTTTCTCTCTGAGCTTGTACATGAGTGTGTGTGTGTGTAAGAGAGAGAGTGTGTGTAAGTCTGGTCTCTGTTGACTTGGGCCTTTTCCCATTCTTTATTCTAATTTATGTGTTTTTGTTGTTGTTGTTGTTGTCCTGTAAGAAAATCAATGACATCCTGCAAGCAACTTCAACAGAGAAAAACGTTGGCTTCTCAGAAACTTGAGTGCTTAGGTGGTGGGGACTTGTTTGTGAGCTTGGACTACATGGGCTGGCCTGAGAAAATTGCAATGACCTGCTGCTTCACATTATTCTGTGCCAACATTGGCTGACCCTGCAAGTACACTTTTTCAGCTTCCAGACATCCATAATGCAACCTGCATACGTCCCCAAACCAGCATTGACTTTTGATCGACTCATCACCAGACGACTGGACATTGGAAATGTTCATATCCCCTGCAACACCTGGACAGACCATTTGCTTTTGAGAAGGCTGATCCTATAACATGGAAGTTGGAAGAATCACCAAGAGAGGCTTTAGAAAGCTAGAACAAAAGAGTGGCACACCCTTGAAATCAAGAAGCCTTTCCAGCTACTGACTACCTTGAGAAAAAGCTAGAACAAAAGAGTACTTGCAATGGTACCCTGGGGATGAAATCAAGGAAGCCGTTCCCCGCCACATGGGCAGCCAGCTTCGGGGGATTTTGAAAAATGTTATGCTAGAAGTTGCCTGTAAAATCCCCAAACTGGAAATAGTTTGGGAAAAGCCTCGTCAATTGGTTGACACAGCTTACAACTAAAAAAAGAAAACAAACAAGACTTGATACCCATAAAGAATGAAAAGTACTGGTTTGATGAAAATGAGAAAGAAATATGACAGCCTTCTTGAGTACCAGCATGGTATTTGGAAACTAGCTAAGCAACAAGCAATCCACTTCCATTATGACCACCCAAAACATTTGTGTTCTAAAGCTCAAAACATTGTCACCAAAAGCGTCTCTTCAGTATAGTTCAAATTTGACCACCTAAAGCATCACTGTCATAAAGCCAAAATATGACCATCAGAAACATTTTTTGCAGTATAGCTCAAGTTTTTTCTGATGGACTGGAAACAGCTCATGGTCCATCTTCAAACGCAGTGACACCAGTTGCACTGCTGATGGCACTCTCCTAATCAGAAAAATGTTTTAGATCGGTGCTGTGCTGATCATTTTAGCCAGATGCAGTGGATCAGGCTATCTAATCTTAATAAGCAAGCAATCCAAAATGTGCAACGATTGCCAGTTCTGGCAATAATGATTTGATAACCTCCATCCATTGAGATACCCCCCTTGAGCCCACAACAGTTCCAGCCAGACAAAGCACCAGGCCCTGATGGGATCGATCCTTCCTGCAGTTTTAGAGGAAGCTGGCGAGCTTTTCTGCTATGCTGAGGCAGCTTTTTCATGTGTTCTTGGAAGTTGGCATTACTTTTCAAAAATTTGAAAGATGTAAATGTTGAAATTCACAAAAACAAGGGGACCAGATATCTCTGACAGCTACTGAGATATCACTTTCAGCATCACAGCCCCCACCCCCTTGTGGAAATACTTTTTTTTCCCAGTGTAATTGTACTCCTTGCCTTGTCGAAATTCTGTGCCAGGAATTTCGCCTTTTTAAAAAATTATTATTAATTCTAGACAAGTGCACCCTTCATATATTTCTTTTGACCCATCTTTTGTCTTTGTTCTGTAATGTATTTACACTATTTATAAATCTCATTACAAGTTATGGCATCCTTTTATGTCATAATCTGTATGGTAACTATGAAGTGATAATTGTTACCTCTTAAATGGGTAGGTACTACCTGTCCATCGTGATGTGTTGCTGTTTGCAAGCATCATCTTTCCTTTCCCCCTTTTATTCCCAGTTGCAAATGTTGGATGACTGTATTTTGAATTTGAACGTTTATTTGCTAGTATATATATATATATATATATATCAACCCCCCACCCCCCACACACACACACAGCACACATGCATTCACACACACACAGACTCTCACATACTTCAGGCACACATGAAATACCTTTTTTATTATGTTGTGTTTATTTGCAACGTTCACATGCAGGCATATAAATCAGATTTTTTTTTTTTTTGCTGTCCCAACCTCTGCGCGACCTCAGAGGCAGTGCACCCATGCCGCTCATTCCAACACTCCCGTCTGCAGCCCTGACACCGGCAATCCAAAGGGAGCAGTCAGTGTCAAGCCGTCAAAAGGCAACCAACCGGAGGAGACACTGCACTGCTCCGAGTCACTTCCGTGGTGTTCAGTGGCGCCTGTTCTGATCTAACATACGCAGCACACCACCTACTGAGCCCCCTACTGACGACAATAATTGCAAAGTCGCGGAGCCGGTGTGAGTGAGCTCTTCCTCCAGAGGGCGCCACCACGTCCGTCCAACAAAAGCCCCCATGGACTCGCCGATACCAGTGACCCCGACAGAACCAAAGCAAGACCACACACCAGGAGAGGACATTGAAATTGAGGTCACCATGAGAGCAGGGCATGAAGGGCCACAGAATTCTAGACATTCTTTTTATGCTGATCGATGAGAATGAGGATGATTAAGATGATGCTACGGACTTCCATTTTGGTCTGAGACTACATGACAGGGCTGTACTCTACGTTTCCTTTCATAATGTATCCCGGCATCAGCCAGGCCCGAGAGATACAGGTACCTGCAGTGTTGGTCAGGAAATTGAGCAACACTCTCAGAAACGCATCCATTAAGTGGATGAAACTCAACTGTGTGGTCCCAGTCTTCCCAACTGAGTCCGTAGCAAACTCCACTCTGGGTAGGAGCCGGTTGGGGCAGAAAAACTCACATGATTGTGATGGGATTCAAACCCACGACCTCCCGGCCAGGAGTCCGCGATGCTAACTTCTTCGCCACTGCAGCTGGTACAGATTTATTTCTGTGTAAGTCTACACACCACAATCATCTAAACATGTCATCACTTAGATGCTGGTACTTGCCAGGGGGGTCAACGTTTATCTCCTCTAATTCTTTCACTGACTCATCCTGGAGAAAAGTAAGTGGCATCAGCAGCTAATTTCTAAGACTTAGTCTTGAGACTATACAGCATTTATATTTATGCCTCGCACTTCAGCTGGATTATCTTAAGCCCAGGCTTGATAAAAATGAGATTCATGTGAGGCAACTGCAGGTGAAAATTAAAAAATTTTACGAGTACTTTTAAGTAACTCCACCAATTAACATGGACAAACAAATTACTAGACAAAACATGACATGTTTAACCTCATAGGTCTTCCTCAGGCAAGATAATCAACATTCAGATTACAATTGCTCATTCTTCGTTTTCATTGTTCTGAATGTTGATTATCTTGCCTGAAGAAGACCTAAGAGGTTGAAACGCATCATGTTTTGTCTTGTAATATGTTTGTCCATGCTAATCAGCGGAGTTGCTTAACATTGCGTGTAAAATTGATAACATCGTTAAGATGATTAATATTTACTGTTGGTAGTCAAAGTGTTTTGTAGTGTTAACCAATGTCAGCAGATCATATGGATCAATAGTATTATGCCGCTCGATGGTTTGGTGGTTTTTGCTTTAGCCATTTTTGGATACAGATGACTGGTGTGATTGCAACATAGGGAGGTGGGGCGTGAGGGTGGGGGGTTGGGGAGGCTGCTAGTGGTGGGTGGCCCGAATCACCCACTACAAAGCATTTAGACAATTAACAATGCCATTTAAAACTACACTGGTATGGCCACAGAACAACTTTTAAGGGCCTTGTTTAATTAAACTCCTTAAAGGAACTTAAAGCAGGAGAGAGAGAAGGATGACTGGAGAGAAAGACAGGGAGAGAGAGTGAGAGGGGGCCTACAACAATGCAGAATGGATAGGGGGATCAGATTTAAGTCTCGGCACACAACTGATCAGTGGTGTCGAAAGTGTGGGGAGCAGGGGACACTTCCCCACCCGCACTGAAAATACTACAGCAGGAGTAGGAGGGGAAGGATTGCAGACTACCTTCTGCCCTCCCCCCCCCCCCCCCCCCCATATTTGAAGCAAATATGTATGGACAGCATGTTATGATAGTTTCCCTCCAACCCTCCCTCCATCATCTAGTATAGGAATTTGGAAGAAATGGGAGGGGGGGGGGGGGGGGGGACTCTAAAAAATGGCGAGTGCGCGCCCCTCATCTCTCTCCTCCCAGCCCCCCACCGCTCATGTAAATCTGGAACTGCTACCCACCCCTTCCCTTTTTTTTTTTTTTTTTTTAATGACATTCTAGATGAAGATCCTCCGTCGCTTTTATGACAATTTCGAAGACTTAAATGGTGTTCTAGAAAGTTTCAGCTTAGACCGCATTCTCCTTTCCCCCCTGACAAAATGCAAAATATCTTCTGACATCATTGCCAACAAAGTTGGAGAAACCTGGTAAGCGTTGGGCGAACATAATATTCTAGATTTTTTTTTTCTAACCCTGTCGCAAGATCTGTGCACTATCCAATTAAAAAGGCGGTCGTGCTTGCGCATGTACTTGCCGGGAAAAAAGCCAATTTTAGAACACACACATACAAACACACGAGCGCGCGCGCGCGCAGGAAAAAAAAAATGCGCCTATGTGCAGGGGGTAACTCTTGAGTAGTTCTATGCTTTTTATGCAACGCGGATTCACAAGTTCAAGTTCACTTCTACCTTGTCCGTCGACAACTATAGCTGGTAAAATATTACGAACACAGTTGATGTTTTACCACGCCCACAATCTTAATGCATTATTGTAAGTTACATTGTTCTTTCAGGCCTCTGGTGGACAAGTACTCGGAACACGGAGATGGTTAAATCGAAAGTGAACTAATGGCAACAAGGGCTTGAAAGCAGACGATCTGCAGATGTATCATGCTTGTTCTGATCAGTCATTTGTTTTGATCTTGATCTTGATGCATGGTCGATAGGGCCACACTGTTGCATAACATCGACGGAAGAAGTTGGGGAGAGCACAAAAAGAAAAGAAAAAAATCCTACATGTTTGATGGTCTGACCAGCCAGCACACGTTCAGCGTGCACTGAC
>JADBJO010005305.1:70000-102500 GCA_016801955.1 Conus betulinus | reverse complement strand
TGAGTATTGATCTTCTTTGTTTATATGTGTTTGTATGTTTCTTGAAAGTTTCGAGTGAGTAGTGCATTTTCTTTTGTTGGGAGACTAGGTCTAACTCTAGGTAGCAATATGTTTGTATGTTTGTTTTTTCCTTTAAAAAGTATTGGTTATTTAGAAATTGAAATGGATTGATTATTACTGTGATATTTTTTGTTCCTTAACTCTAATTGAATTATGTCATAAATGGTCTTCTCACATATCTGCTTGCCATTGAGAATATGTCAGATGTATTTGTCTGATATAGATACCATTTTCAAATATCTTATGAAACAATCAACTCTGCTGACACCAAGCCATATTAACTTTAATCTTAACAACTACCGGATTTAGACAGGTCACTCAGCTGGGCAACAAGCACTTACTTGGAGCTTTCGACAGACCTCCGTCCGTCTTCTTCAGCAGGGTGTGGCTACTGGGTGAACTGAAGTTCAGAGCACACGACCACGGGTTGAACCCTGGTCATGTGACTGAACAATGAGGGTGTTGTACACCAATGGCAAGGTGTGTCTGCCCCGGTCCCGGTTGAGTGTGGGGTTTTGTTGGCAGCAATATGGATAGCCTCCTTCACCCCACGCTGAAACCATCTGTTGTCACGGTTGAGAACGCTGATGTTGTCTTAATCGAACTGATGTTGCTGAGCGTGTAAGTGGGCGTCTACTGGTGATGATTCCCTTTTGTGTTGTGTCAAGCATTTTCGAAGGTTTCTGTCAGTTTCCCAAATATAGTTCTCTTCACAGTCAGAACAGTCTATTTGGTAGATGACTCCAGACTTGTCCAGTCGTCAGTTTTGTCCTTGGGAGCAACTTTAATCTTCTGTTTGTTTTTTTGTTTTTTTACCTGCCTATTGTATTTTTTTGTCTTTCCATGCCACTCTTTTTATTATTTTTCCTTTCACTTTAAGTGGACTAATATTGTGTGATTCTAGGAAGAATCCAGGCCCCTTCACCACCCCCACCTCCTAAACTAGGTTAATGTCTACAGATAATGTGAGTAACTTAAATACGCAGCCAATTTTTGTTGAATACAAACTGAATTGTCTGGATGTTTGTTGAAGAGAACAGACTTGTTTAGGTGCTTTGTGTTCAAGTGTTTTCCTGATATTACAGAATACCAATGGAATTTGTGTGTCACTCTTTCTTAATTTTTTTTTTGTGTGTTTTTTTTTTGGTTGGGTGGGGTATGTTGACAGAGGAAGTTGGAAAGTGCAACGAAGAATGTCGCCAAGGCTCAGGAAGACTTTCTGCTGCGGCAGCTTCGGGAAAACGCTGACACCGAGTATGGCAAACTATACATTTTTTGCCACCATCAAGACAGCCGAGGAGTTCATTCGTGGTCACCCCTTGACTCGGTACCCACACTACAAGCCCTACGTGGAGAGGATGATGTCTGGGGAGAGCATGGTGCTGACCAAAGACACGCCTGTTGTGTTTGCTGTCACTTCTGGTACATCTGGCACGGGTAGCATCATCCCCATGGTGAAGAAACAGAGAGCGGTATTTTTCTTGGAAGGAATCTCCGTGCTCTACCGGTGTATGGTCGATGCCTTCCCAGACTCGACTTACTTGAACAAAGACTTCAAGGTTTTCTACAACCCGACGTGGAGGATGTCCGATTCGGGCATCAAAATAGGTCCTAATTCAGCAACCCCTGCTGATTCCAAACGTCTTCTGCACATTTACTCTACCCCCGAGCCAGCCTTTGAGATTCTGAGCGAGCCAGAAGCTTTATACGTTCATTTGCTGTTTGCCCTCAGAGATCGACACATTGGAATGATCGAGGCTAATTTTGCCTCCCTGGTCTTCAATGCCTTCAAGACACTGGAGCATGAAGCATCCAGCCTCATCAGTGACATCAGAAACGGTACTCTCAACCCCAAGCTGGATCTTCAACCAGATGTGAGAGCCAGCCTGGAGGCTATGTTGAGTCCAGATCCAGAGCGTGCGGAAGAAATTGAGAGAGCAATGGAGGGAGGCAGCGAGGGAGCGGGGAACGACTGTGGCCTGACCTTCACGTGGTCTTGTGCACAGACACGGGGACTTTCAAGCTGTACGGGCAGAAACTGAGGGACACATTCCTCAAGGGGGTGCCCCTGTATTCACCCATCTACGGAGCTTCCGAAGGCCTGATTGGAATCAACATCTGGCCGACTTCGCTGCCATCCAAGTATCTTCTTCACCCGCACGCCCAGTTCTTTTGAGTTGATCCCTGTGGATCACTGTGAGGAAGACCAGCCACAAACCCTGCTTCTCAATCAGGTAATCTTTCTGCATCATGTTTGTATTTCTGGACAGTTGGCTGTTTCTTTGGTCTTTGAGGGCAGCCAGGATAGCTGATACAAATTACAGGAATACTGTACGTTTCTGAAAGAGAATTGATAACACAATTGCTGATAGAAAATAAAGGCACTGTAATTATTGAAGAGCATTGGCATATTCTCTGCAGAAACCATACGAATTGAATCAGTGAAGAAATGTGTCCACTTTTGAGATGAACCTCTGAAGAAAAGGAGGAGTGCAACATTGCTTGGATTAAAGGGAACACTGCATTCACAAGTGGAGCAGGTAATCATAGTGGGGTTACATTAAAGTTTAAAAGAAGTGCGTAAGATCATGCTTTAATATAGGACTTGTAAAAGCAGAACATCAAGACAAATGTCAAACTTGCTTCGAATTTGGAAAGGGAACGCAAAAATGAGCTATTGCCAGCTTCTAGTACAATGAACCGGAAACTAGTATGGCCTCAGTATTACACAGGTCATCCCGAAACAATTATCATTTTCATAGAAGTGGTACAGCTAACACGCAAAAAGCGAACCGGTTAAACAAAACCAATAGCTGATGACAGCTGTCAGTTAAAGTGCTTTAAAGGGAACAGTCCACTTTACCACTGACAACATCCATTCAAATGAAATAAGTCTATATGCAGTACCGATGGTAGGTATTTTGCAGAGTATTTCATCATCAAGACTTGTGAAATAACCATGTTTTTCAGGACATAAGAGCTGAACCAACCCAGCAGATGATACAGACCAACAAACCCATCCCTATTTATCGAGGTTGGCATGGGGCAGGGGAAGAAGAGTGAGGACTGAAAAGGTTACCAGAAAGTTGAATAAAGGCAGGATATCGGGAATACCCCACCGTACGATTGGGATGATGCGACAGATGCTGAAGCCGCAGCTGAAAGTTGTGATGCTGAGGGCCACTGTTTAGAAAACTGTTGCAGTCTGGTGTGCTTGGGACTGAGAGTGAAGCAGTATGATGAACACATGAACAGGTAAAACATGTTCAATGCTTTTGAAACTTCCAGGTAGAAAAGCTGTCCAGGTGCTGTGTTTTTTTTTGGCAGGCAAAGTTGGGGGAGCTGTATGAAGTGGTGATCACCAACCCATCCTGTGTGTACCGCTATCGCTTCGGGGGACGTGGTGAAGGTGGTGGGTTTCCACAACCAGTGTCCCATCATTGAATTCATGTACAGGTGATTCAGCTGGTGGTGTATAGATGATAACTATCAGACATGCAGAAACAACCAGTGTCTCATCATTGAATTCATGTACAGGTGATTCAGCTGGTGGTGTATAGATGATAATTATACAGATATGCCAAAACAACCAGTGACCCATCATTGAATTCATGTACAGGTGATTCAGCTGGTGGTGTATAGATGAGATGATATACAGACATGCAAAAATAATGTGTCGCATCATTTAATCCAGGTAAATCAGATTGTGATGCAAAAACAGTCAGTGTCCCATCATTGAATCCAGGTAATAAAGATAGTGATGCAAAAACAATCAAGTGCCCCACCATTGAATTCAGGTGATTCAGTTAATGATACAAAAACAGTCAGTGTCCCACCATTGAATTCAGGTGATACAGCTTATGATGTCAAAAACAATCAGTGTCCTGTCATTGAATTCAGGTAATACGGCTTGTGATGTGTAGATATAGTGTACCTACTTCCACAGCCCTTGTCCCATCATCAAATTCATGTGCAGTTAATGCAGTTTGTGGTATGTGTATGATATACAAATATGTATACCCAATCAGTATCCCATTGTTGAATTCATGTACAGATAATAGAGGTTGTGGTGTGTAGACGACTTATAGGTAAGTTCACACAACCAGTGTGTCCCATTGCTGAGTTCATGTACAGGCAACACAGCTTGTAGTGTTTTAGATAACACAGACAGACACAGGTGTTCCATATTTGAATTCATGTTCAGGTTAATACACACACACTGAGACTTCTCTCTCTCTCTCTCTCTCTCTCTCTCTCTCTCTCTCTGTCTCTCTCTCTCTCTCTCTCTCTCTCTCTCTCTCTCTCTCTCTCTCTCTCTCTCTCTCTCTCTCTCTTCGCCCACAAGTTAAATATTTTTCACATGATCTAAGTTATTTATCGAAAATGTTTCCAGTTTTAAGGCTGTGACAGTGAGAGAATGTTTGAAGGAAACTGATGGTGTGGGGTTTTTTTTTCTCTACATGGAAGACATGTTATCAATGTGACACCTTTAACATGGTCCTGGAAGACATGTTATCAATGTGACACCTTAATATGGTCCCATTGTGGGGCAACAAAAAACATGAATTGAATTCACACACACACACACACACACACACACACACACACACACACACACACACACACACACACACACACACACATACATACAAAGCACACACACAAAGCACACACACACAAGCACAGACAGACGCAGACACAGAGAGGCACACACAGACACACACATACGCAAGCATGCACACACACACACACACACACACCCCCCAAGCACGCACACACAAACAGAGTAACCTCTGTCCCCACATCCTTTCCGTTCCGTTCCTTTCCTCTTCTTCCCTCCACCATCCCCCCACTCACACCTCACACCGGTCGACATATGTACATATGGCCTCCAAGCAGGCTGAACTATAAAAAAAAATTATTAATTTAATACAGGCCTGCATGCTAAATGGTGCTGAGCAAAACTCTCCCTGCATGCTGTGTTGCATGTTTGTGTTTCAGACAAGGTCAGTTTCTGAACGTGAGAGGGGAGAAAACCTCAGAGTCAGTCTTCTATGACTGCCTGACATCCACCGTGAAGGAATGGGATAACCTGAGACTGGTGGACTACTACTGCTGTGCTGAGAGTATTGTTGTGGAGGACACTGATGTGACAAGTATGTGTGTGTGTGTGTGTGTGTGTGTGTGTGTGTGTGTGTGTGTGTGTGTGTGTGTGTGTGTGTGTGTGTGTGTATGTGTGTGTGTAACTGTGTGTGTGTGTGCGTTTGTGTGTGTGTGTGTGTGTGTGTGTGTGTGTGTGTGTGTATAAAAACTCCCTGTATATGTGTGTGTGTTTTAACTCTGTGTGTGTTGTGTGTGTCTCTCAGTGTTTAAAACTCTTGAGAGTGTGTTTGTGTATAAAACTGTATGTGTGTGACTGTGTGTGCGTGTTTGGGTGTGAATGTTGCTGACCTGTGTACCTTCTGAGAGCGCAAGTGTCATATGGCGAGCTGAACACTATAATACTCTTGGAGGATGCACTGTACTGCTAAATGTCAGTGGTGACCTTCATCCCAGTACATCTGCCCAAATCGTTTATCTCCCTTCATCACATCCTCATTGCTCTGTGAGACCACAAAGTGGCTCTTTTGAAAGTGTAATTTTGGCGATCTCTTAAGTGGAATGTAGGGGAAGGAAAGTGTGATTGTAGAATGAAGTCTTCAGTAGCGTACTATCATGTCCAGAGTGGAAGGTAAATGGGTCTGATTAATCTTGCATTAAATCTTAAAATTTGTATATGTATGTAGAGGATATAATGTTCATGAATGTCTGTTTAGTATGAAAGAGAGAGAGAGAGAGATTTGTGCTGATTCAAGCAGAAAAAGTTAATGACAGTTATTCATTTGCCTGCAGCTCGGTTTTATCCTAGGGGTGACCATCTTTTTACTGTCAATAAAGTTACAGCTTTACATTAAGTTGAAACCCTTTTCCCCTCAAAGTTTCTGTTTCGAAAGTATTTCTCAGCACCAAATGTATGTTAGCATTCTTGCTGATTTCACAGTGGTCTCTTTGAAAGCTTGTGTATCACAAATTTGGTAACGGTCGACTTCAAATTGAGCTGGTGTTGAGATTGTTCCTTACTTTCATGTGATATCCACAGCATCTCTATAGAAAGGTTGTGCATTTTAAGTTGTACAAGAATTGACTTCACATCTGCATGTGTATTTAGATTATTCTTCAGTTAGACTGTCCAAGCCATGTACTCTGGTTCTCTTTAATCTTCTCTAGACATCACTTTTGATGTTCTTTATGGTTCCCCAGGTACTGAACAGGTTTTACAGAGACTTTATTGAGTGTTTTTACTGTGTTTATCCTTATCCATGTTAGATCCATATTCGTCCCTGTCCATGTTGGGTCCTTATTCGTCAAAGATTCCTCGAAAGTTTAAACTTTAAGAGATGAGGCATGTATTTGGACCCATACTCTGTGTACTACAGCATCTAATTACCACTGTCAAGTATGGGTGCACCAGGACCCAAGCTTCATTGTATACAGTGTATAGTCTAAACGATGTAACTGATTATTTCTGTCGTTTTTGATGCACAGTTATCAAAATTATCTGATGCAGAGTAAATTACATGTTTGAAAAAACACCTTAAGTTTTAATAGAGTTCTCTTGGTGATTCCCAAGATGAAAGGATATTTCTGTGTATCTGAGTATCAGGATACCCAGGAAACATGGTGAAGGTGAAAAACTTGTACTCCATAAACTATGTGCAAATCGATTTGAAAATGTGTTTGTATTGAGATTATTCAGTTCGTGGACTGTCAGTGTCATAGATGCAGATTTGAAATAACTGGAGCAGGATTAAAAAAAAATAGAGACATACCAGCTGCCGTGGTGAAGTGGTTAGCATCACAGACTCCCAGCTGGAAGGTCATGGGTTCAAATCCCATCAAAGTCATGTGGGTTTTTCTGCCCCGACCGGCTCCTACCCAGAGTTGAGTTTGCTGTGGACTCAGTTGGGAAGACTGGGATCACACAGTCGAGTTTCATCCACTTTAATGGATGCGTTTCTAAGAGTGTTGCTCAAATTTCCTAACCAACACTGCAGGTGTCTGTATCTCTCTCAGGCCTGGTTGACGCCGGGATATGTTATGAAAGGAAGCGAAGAGTACAGCCCTGTCATGTAGTTTCAGACCGAATGGAAATCCGTAGCATCATCTTAATTATCCTCATTCTCATCGATCAGCATTAAAAAAAATGCCTCAAATTCTGTGACTCTTCATGCCCTGCTATCATGGTGACCTCAATTTCGATGTCCTCTCCATGTCTGTGGCCTTGGTTTGGTTCCGTCGGGGTCACTGGTATTGGCGAGTCCATGGGGGCTGTCGTTGGACGGATGTGTGGCGCCCTCCGGAGGGAGAGCTGACTCACGCCAGCTCCGCAACTAAGCAATTATTGTTGTCAGTAGGGGGCTTAGTAGGTGGTGTCCTGCATATGTTAGATCAGGACAGGCACCACTGAACACCACTGAAGTGCTCAGCAGCAGTGCAGTGTCTTCCCCGTGGGGTTGCCTCTTGACGACTTGACATTGACTGCTCCCTGTGGATTGCTGGTACTGAGGCTGCAGTGGGGCTGACAGGGCTGTGGTTGTGGACGGGGTGTCAGAATGAGCGGTGTGGATTCACTGCCTCTGAGGTGGCGCAGAGGTTGGGACAGCAAAAAAAAAAAAAAAAAAAAAAAAAAGAAATATGAAGAGAGGTAGGAAGTGAAAGAAAGAAAAAAAAACTAAACTAGTTGTCATAATCATGGAATACATTGAGCAAGCATAGTAATTACATGTGAATTATGTTTAGTTGTCCATTCTCTTTAGACATTTGTATAAATGTTACCATATATATCTTGTTTATCTTCAGTTGCTTAGCTATTATACTACTTCCTTTACCTGCTCATTCATCCTATGTTACCAGAATATAAAAATAAGCTGCCTTGTTACCATGTCTTCTTGGAAGTGGAGAGTGCAGAGGGCGCTGCTTCAGTGTCCAAGGCACAGAAAAAAGCGGTAAGTCGTGATGTTTGACAATCACCTTTCGGTTGTTCAGCTGGGTGTCGATGGAGATCTTCAGCAAGATGGGACAAAGTCAAATCATTAGTGATGAACAAGGCCAGTAACTTTTTCTTCCGTCATGAAACTATATAAGGTACATAACTCTAAACCATTGCTGCTTGCTGTACTTGTACATCTACCTCAGACATATAGGAAGAGGCATTCAGAACTTGAAAAGTCCGCTAAAAGGAAGCTGTGGGCTTGTCCACACAGCCTCATCTGACAGATTTTTTATATTATCATATCATCAAACATGCAAAAAATGTTGACGAGGCAATGGCCATGATGTGGCCCTCATGGTTGGCTGGTCTATAAGCATCATTATTTGAAAGTTTAAAATAGTGAATGTACATGGTCATGCTTCTCTCTGGGGGCCAGAATAGCTAAGTTGGTAGAGTGCCAGACTTACGATCTTGGTGATCCTGAGCTTACAGGCTCAAACAAAATGTATTTGAATGAAATTTAAGGAAAGAAGAATCAAGACCAGAAGTTTTTTTAAGTGGTTATCATGCTTTTGGACTGTAACCTATTGTGTTTTCTTGATTTTCTATGATACAAAAGCTATGAAACAATTTGTGACAGGGTAACTCTCAAGTACAAAATCTTCAGTTCTGCTTCTGTCTGCTTCCACAACTTGCTGAAATGTACAGACAATAGAGGAAACACCAATCCATGAAATACAGTGGGAAAAAAAAAGTCAAGAAATCAGGAATTTCTCTACAGACATTGTCAGTGAAACAGGCATTAAAAAAAAAAATGTCTGTTGGGAAAGCTACGCTCACTGCAGTTACAACAAGATCAGGCATGGAAGTCCTGAACTATGAGAGGACTTTGCTATGGTACAGTCAAGTATAAAAAAAGGTACAAAAAAAAAGGCTTGTACAAAAAATTGGAAGATACCCCATGCCCCCCTTCCTCCATCCCCACCTTGTTTGTTCTTTCTTTTACACATGATTTATATAATGCTCTCATTTTTGTGGGAAAAAGAACTCATATGGCATTTTTAGGGTAAACATGTCTGTATAAGGCCAACCAGACGGTGTAGAATTTGCCACCACTAGAGTGAACAGAAGCACCAAGTACAGTGGAAACCTGTGTGCAGTAACTCTGCAAATTTCACGGAAAAATAGATCTTTGTACAGAGAGCACGGTCTCCAAGGGGAAGTAGGCTGCTGTAACAGCCAACACAGGTATGTGAGCAAGTGGATGCATGGATGTTCCCACACACATACAGAGACAGAGAGAGAGGGGCGGGGCGGAGTGGAAGGGGGTGGAGGGAAAGTGTGTTCTGTTTTCAAATATGAGAAATCAAAGGAATAACTGGAGACCCAAGTTGGGCTGTATCGGTTTGTCTCTTGCTTCATTTGGAGATAAACTGATACAGCCCAAATAGTCTTCAGCACTGTAAAACGCAGTGATTTTATCTTCTGACATTTTAATGATGGAGTGGTCTTTTACCATAGATTTACACGCTGGAGTTCAAAACTAAAAAGTTGTTATATTACTTGTGCCTGTACTTGCAAAATCTCGACAGATTCCCTTCACAGAGTCATCTAGCACTTTTTGTTGTTGTTGTTGTCATACCCTGGTTAAAGCACTCCAGGGGATATCAAGTGACCAAAGAATTGTGTTGTAGAGAGAGTAATTTTTTGTTGGTAATACAGCTCCAAAAACTGTCAGTGTAGACAGTGGATAGATCAGTCGTCCATCAGGATAATACTGGGTGTTTTTCAGGGGTTGAAAATAAGGCAACAGTGGGAGAAAATGATCCATCATTGAATTTGTTGTTGTTGTGAGGAAAAAATCTGTATGCACAGGGACTTTCGTTAGTGGTTCCACTGTTCGAACGCATTACAAATCCACCAGGCCGTGTCAGATTTTTCAAAGAATTATCGCCATTGATAGTGGCATTACTTCTAAAAGTGTACAATTCAGTTGTTGGCTATGATGATTAAAAAATAAGTAATTGATTGGTATTTATATTATCTTTGTTATTTGTTATTGATTTGGTTTTTAAGTGCATGAATATAGTTGAAAGTCTGAACAAGCTTGATGTATGATAGGGATGCCAGTTGTAATAAAATGAGAGATGTAAGTCTGAGGTAGTGCCTAGAACACAACTAATACTAGCATCACTACATCGAGAGTCGAAACAAGTGCAGTGTATAGAAGACCTCATACAGCATTATCAAACTGATTGTATGTCAACTGTCTCCCTTCTCCGTTGCAGTTGGATGTTGCCTTGGGATCCAAGTCCTACCCGTATTCCTCATTCCGACAGAAGGGCAGCATCGGAGAAATGCAAGTCCATCTTGTCCAGCCAGGGACTTTCCAACAGCTGAGAGACTTCATGATCCAAAACAGTCCAGCCTCTTCCAATCAGTACAAAGTTCCTCGGGTGCTGAAGAGAAGGGAGGCCGTGCAGTTCATGCTGGGAAAAGTGGTTTGAGCTCTCAGTCCTACATCGAAGCGAGAAGAAAAGCAAGGTGGCGTGCTCCTTGGACCACGTTGAGGCCAGGGGGAGACAAAGTGGTAAATATGTTTTAAAAAACAATTCCAGCCAAGGAACTGTGCCTAGGTTTATGATGTTGGATGCTTTACATTGCAGTTTGAGACTGCATTGTCAGTTGCGATTTTTTGAATGGCTTTTTTCTTTTTTTCATTCATATTCTTTTGATGTATTTTATTTCATAAAGGTATTGCTATCAAAAGAAAAAGAGCGTTCCAAATTTGCAGGTGCTGTGAGCATGATCGTCAGGAGTTCTTATGCACTGGCTGCAGACTACTCTGACTTCTTTGACCTACGCCTTTTGATTTCTTAAGGAACATAGAGCACCTTTTCTAGTGGGCTCAGTTCTGGGCTGACCTCTTCAGCCAGGCTCATGTCGTTCGGCCTGCCTTTCCTTCAGCAACCTTGCACCTACGCCGTGTCAGCCCAATTTTCTTTTTCCCTGTGGGTTACGGAGCGAGTGCCTGGCTTTTTTTTGTGTTTTTTTTTGTATGTTGTTTGGAGGCTGTCACAGTGTGCCAAATCTGTCCTTTTCCAATAGTCTTTGTCGATAATATTAAGTTTGAAATAACTGGTGGACATCTAATGTTGAGGATGAAGTTCAGGCTTTTGTTGAATAGTGACTGAAGGTTCTAAATGTTGGAGTTTATTGTTCTCTGCATATCACCCACCCAACAGAACAGATGACTCTGACACTGACATTGATTTGTGATGAGTGGTGGCAGGTACTATCAGGCATAGTATACCTTGTCCCCCCCCTGTCCCCCCCCCCCCCCCCCCCCCCCCCCCCCCCCCCCCCCCCATCCCTTTCTCTGTCCTTCACATCCCACTTCCTTCTTCTTGCGCATCTGAGATCTAATCATGGTGACTTAGTTGCATGAAATATTGAAGATTTTGACGTATAACAAAGTCTCTGAGTGTGGTGTGTGTGCTTGCTTGTGTGTATGTGTGTGTGTGTGTGTGTGTGTGTGTGTGTGTTCGCGTGTGTGTGTGTGCATGTGTGTGTGTGTGTGTGTGTGTGTGTGTGTGTGTGTGTGTGTTTTGCAGACAGACAAACTGACACATGGGAGGGGTGGAAATTGAAATAAAAAATGCTTTGGCATTAATTGCGTACAGAATTAAGTGATCCTAGAACAGATTCTGCCAGTTTCCTCCCTCTCTCTCTCTCTCTCTCACACACACACACACAAACACACACACACACACACATACACACACACACACACACACATACACACACACACACACACACACACACACACACACACACACACACACACAGTTTCTCCAGCCAGGCATTTTATTTCAAAGCTTTCATCTTTTAGCTTAATCACCAGACAGCCAAGATATGACAAAAATACACTAAGCAAAAAGCGCTGAGTATATAAGACAATGGAACACACATCTTTAACTATAGAGCCATCTCAATTCTTTCCCTTATGTCAATACCAATTGAAAAACATGTTCAAATACATTTATATTCTTATTTGAGGTATTATGATCTAATTCATGACAATCAGTCAGGATTACGACAAAATCACTTTTGCCATTCATCTCATATACAGCTTGCAGATAAATGTCTATCTAATATAAACGATAATGAATTTACTGGAATTCTTTTCATTGATTTTGCAAAAGCTTTTGACGTTATCAGCCATTCACATTTTATAGAAAAAGCTTACATATTGCAAACTATCAAGTATGGCTATAGAGTTTATCAGATCTTTTCTTACTGATTGCCAACAATTTGAAATTAGTTTTAACAGGTCTGAATTACTTCCTTTGAAATTTGGTGTTCCTCAAGGATCTGTTTAGGACAGAAGAAAAAAGAAACACCCGAAGGTGCTGGGGAGGACCCAGAGAATCACTGTCTTCACCTGCCTTTAGAGCAATCCTGTACCACCCCTGGAGCCTGCGCTGTGTTGACGATGGGTACAGGGTACAGATCTGTTGTAGGACACCTCTTATTTCTAACTACATAAATGATTTGCCTTTATACATAAAGGGCAGTTGTAAAATGTTTGCTGATGACACTTCACTACAATCAAATAGTGGTAATCCTACCATTCTAGTAAATAACCTTCAGAGCAATATCAGTAGACTAAATATATGGACAGAAATGAACCACATGGCCCTCAATGCAGATAAAACCTAATTTTCGCAGAGGAAGGCTTATTGCCGAAAATTTCTTGTCTTGTTTTTGTGTCGTGCATTAAAACTGCGTTACTTCACACTTTGTTTTGTGCGCTCTTCCGCTTTTTCATCATATTTTTCTTTTGTATGAAGGTATTTTCAGTGCTGTTCATTCTTATGGCAGGAAATTAAATGTTGTCTTTTTACCAACAGATATAAATTGTTCGATCAGAAAATATGTTTTTTTTATCAGAAAAGGCAATAAATGTGTACAAAATATTTTGAATGATAACAGTGCTATATACCTACTTGTGTCACTAAATGGATAAATCTTTTTGAGAATCTAAACTGGAAATTGATCTTTTCTCACTGCTTTAAAACCACAACAGATGTCCAACTGAGATGGTTTCAGACTAGACTTCTACATAGGCTGCTCCGAACTCAAAGATACATATTTATGTGTAAAATCTTTGATTCTCCTATTTGCAACTTTTGTAATCATTCTTCACATGATGCATGACTGGATTGTTGTTAAAAATTTTTGGAATGATTTTTGAAAATATGTTCAAAGACAAATGCCAACATTGTCATAATATAAACATAAACAAGGAATTTGTTCTATTTGGGGTCAAAGTTGATATAAAAAAAGATAAAATAATGGACCTCATTCTTCTGTTAGCTGAATTCTACATTTATACATGTAAACTTCGAGATGTCCATCCCACTTTGTTGGCTTTTGTTGCAAATTTTGAAAAATAGATATAACATTGAAAAAATATGTAGCTGTTATAAATTATAATGCAAGACAGTTTGAAGAAACTTGGTTCCCATATCTTACAGTAATTCCTTGATTGCCTTCTTTCTGCCATTCCACAAATATCTATTTTATTACATGAGTGTCACCAATTGTTCTTCAGTCTTGTATGCACATGTATTGTCTATTGTACAGGGTAATTGCTTGTTACCCATGGCTTTCGAGCCTGTTGCAGTTTTCTTTTTTTTTTTTAATGACTCCCAAATACTAAAGTGTGTGCACATGTTGCCTATTACTGTACAGTGTGTGCAATATGATGTATGTTGTCATTGATGTAAAGTATAAACTGTATCTTCATTTACTTAGTTTGATTTTTTACTCCTCGTTTCATTTATTCTTGCAAGTATGCCAGAAATTATACTCCACAGAGAAATGGGAGGGAGGGAGGGGAAAGTGTGTAATATTTAAGAGTGCTGTCATTCATTATGTGTGTATGTGATTACAGATCCTATATGTATGGGGGAGGGAAAAGGATGGTGTGGGGGGGTTTTCGTTTTTTTTTTTTTCTTTCCTTCCCCCATTTACAACTTATGAAGGAAATGCGTATGTCTTGGTATAAAGTTGTGTATGTCTTGTAAAAAACAAAAAATGTTCAATATAAAATATATATATATATATGTGCATGCATTCAACCAATCACCGACCTTGAAAGGCACACTAAAAACCCCAAAATATAAGTGCATGCCTCTGATCAATCACCTACCATGAGATACCACCAGACCTACTTACCCTTACGCTTTTGCCGTAATTTTCATGGAAAAAAATCTAAATTATGAGAATTACACACACACACACACCCTCCCCCTCCAACCCATCCAAATTACAGGAAAAAATTCAAAGAAAGAAAATGTTAAAACGCAAAGTTTTGTCTGCTATCGTTTCAGTCGAAAGGAGTAAGAAGACATTTCCCAGCGTACCTTGCATCTTTTACCTTTTAAAAGATGGCGACGAAGTGGTTTTAGGTGCCAACAGCCAGCTCTTACAAATCTTCAAAAGTTGCTAAAGTATTGCAATTATGAAGATAAGGGTTTTTTTGTTGTTTTTTTTTTTTTTTTTTTTTTTTCAAATTACAGGTTTTTGTCAGAGATATTACAGGTACATGAATTTGGGGTAAACAGGCCTGTATACACACTTAAACTCCAAAATGTATGTGCATGCCCCCGACCAAACACAGACCACAAGATACACACTTAAACCCCAAAATGTATGTGTACGCCAGTACAAGACAATCTAGATGATCAAAGGAAGTGCAAGAAGGAAGGGTGGGAGGGTGTGTGTGAATAAAGACCATCATCACTATTATCGCCAAAATAACAACCATCACAATCATCACCACCATCACTCTGTTTCCATGAAAACACAAATAATGATATTCACAACAATTAAAGACAGTGACAAAAATAGAAAATGAAAATAAAGGCAAGTATACAAAGAGACACATTTAAATGTCTCCCTGTCTTGCCTTCATACACATACATACAGAGAGAGAGAGAGAGAAGGAGGGGGAGAAAACAAAATGGAGACTGGAGAAGAAGAAAAGTTGTCAACTTGATAACTTTGCAAATGTCCATGACCATAGCACACAATACCAATCCATACTATCATGGTCACAGCATGCATACACAAGGTCTTGTAACCCATCAGTTTTAGATAAGGCAGAGGGATGGATATAAGATGAAACAGGAGATTAAAAAAATCTACAAAGGTCTATGTGCTTTTGTCATGAAATGTACAACTCATTAGGCAAATCATGCAAAATAAGTTTCTTAAAAAGAAAAAAGAGAGATATATATATATATCATATATATTGTATATCATAGGGCATATATAACTTTGACAAGTGTACAGAAATATTCACCCATAACCACAAAGCGTGGGATGAAAATAAAGAACAGCATCAGTCACAATGAGAATATCAAATAATCTGACCTGAAAATCACATCTTAAAAATTCCGTGGTTTTCCATGACCTGTATGGACATTGACAAGGCAAGGTAATGCTGCTTATAGCCCAGCTGACTGAAAAGGGCCATATCAGGCTGTCATTGCGTTGAAGTCAACTTGCATGGCATATTAAAAAAGAAATCATTCACACAACCCTTTAAAACGCATCTTCTAAAAGCATACCAGAAGTTTTGTTTAAAATTGTTCTTCTGTAAAATCTCAGATCAGATGAAAAATCTCAATCTCCCTCAGAAACCCAAAGATAACATTGGGTGGGACGTCCCTGAACAAGGTGTTCATGGAGTCTGCTGTGAATGTTTATGTCTCACATCACGCAAGTCCTAACATTCCTAAAGAATATGTTTCACTATGCGCGGTACATGACATGGAATGCACCACGGAACTATTTCCATGAAATCAATAATGATATTGACAACTATTAAAGACAGTGACAATGACAATGATTCTTTATTTCATCATGGTAAAAGTATTGGCTTTGTTGCCCATTTTTCATACTTGCTGTTACTATTGTATTACTAGTACTAAATAATACATTGTATGCATCAATACAAGATTATACAAACAAACAACATCAATTAAAACAAACAAACAAAACCACAACCAAGAAGCAAGTACTGACATCATCAGTGAAATAAGCAAATGAAGAAAAGCAATTTAAATTTCAGCAATAAAAACAATTAAAGCAAATGAAAAACGCAATTTAAAGTGCAGCAACAACAAAAACAATCAATAACAAAAACATAGCATATATTTTAAAATGACTCTAGGAGACATTAAAAAAGAAAGAGAAAAAAAAGGAAAGAAGGAAAAAAGAAAAGAAAAGTAGGAGATGAAAATAAAGGCAAGTATATAGAGAGACACATTAAAATGTCTCTCTGTCTCGCCTTCATACACATACATACATACATACAGAGAGAGAGAGAAAGAAGGAAAGGGGGAAAAAACAAAATGGAGACTGGAGAAGAAGAAAAGTTGTCAGTTTTAGAACAAAATATACAATGTAAATCAGATATTCCTTTGTCTAATTTTTTTTCACAATATTCACCTGCAATTTAGACGGTATTATCCATACACTTCCCCATCTCTGCCCACATCCCCTGGTGAGACACACACTCAAATATAATCATTAAACAAAAAAACTTAATAATTTTACAAATGTCCATAACCATAGCACACACATAACAATCCATACTATCATGGTCACAACATGCAGGTCTTGTAACCCATCAGTTTTGAATGAGGCAGAGGGATGGATATGAGATAAAACAGGTGATTTTTTTTTTTTTTTTTTAATCTACAAAGGTCTGGGTACTTTTTGTCATGAAATGTACAACTCATTAAGTAAATCATGCAAAATAAATTTCTTACAAAAAAAAGAAAAATGTATATATATCATGTATTGTATATATCAAAGGGCACATATAACTTTGACAAGTGTACAGAAATATTCACCCATAACCACAAAGCGTGGGATGAAAATAAAGAACAGCATCAGTCAGTCTCAATGAGAATATCAAATAATCTGACCTGAAAATCACATCTTAAAAATTTCCGTGGTTTTCCATGACCTGTATGGACATTGACAAGGCAAGGTAATGCTGCTTATAGCCCAGCTGACTGAAAAGGGCCACATCAGGGCTGTCATTGCGTTGAAGTCAACTCGCATGGCATATTAAAAAAGAAATCATTCACACACAACCCTTTAAAAGGCATCTTCTAAAAGCATACCAGAAATTTTATTTTAAAATTATTCTTCTGTAGAATCTCAGATCAGATGAAAAATCTTAATCTCCCTCAGAAACACAAAGATAATGTTGGGTGGGACATCTCTGAACAAGGTTTTCATGGAGTCTGCTGTAAAATGTTTATGCCTCACATCATGCAAGTCTCAACACTCTAAAAGAACATGTCTCACTATGTGTCGTACATGACATGGAATGCATCTTGGAGCTTCTTCACTTTTTAAAAGATAAGAATGGTTGTTTAAAAAAAAGTGACCTATGGTACAGGACTGTCTCTTCTTTATGGCCGCCTTGGGAACATGGTAAAAAACTCTCAGGTTTGGATGGATTTTAAACAGTTTGTTATCCATCTGCAAGCTCAATTCCTCTTGCCAGAGGTCTTTGACATAAATCTAGGCTTTGGATTTCGCAGAGGATGTTGCATTGTTCCTGTTCGCTATGAACACTCAGGTACGGGTTCAGTTAAAGGAGCTCTCCCTCGCTTCCTCCTTCCATGATTGTAAAGCACTTAGAGCTTGGTCTCTAGCCGAGGATAGGCGCTATACAAGATTTCATAATAACGGGGGACGGGGTCTCACTTGATTGCGCCAGCAAACCTCTCATTTCCATCATCACTGATTGAGTGGGGATGTCTTGGAGCGGTGACTTGTTTATACAGATTTGTTCCAACTTCCAAGGGAGTTTCCCCACCTGTGCATTTGAGCACAGCTTTGACATGTCCACTCCAGACACTCTATGGGAAAATGGATTCCAAAATCAAACTTCAGTTATGAATCCTGCAGTGATGACCAATCATGGAGCATAATTGAAAAGAAAAAGGAAAAGAAAAAATTTGATAGTCCTTACTTCAGTGTCATACTTCAGTGAGAAGGGCATTTGTATTGGTTTGTAAACTGAGAAGTAGAGGAGATATGGCAGGGTCAGCTGCTATGAAAGAAATGCCCCTGGAACCCTTAGTTTTAGCCATGCGAATGTCACTGAGATAGAAGTTGAAAAAGGGATTCACCAAATGCCAAAAAGCTATCATCAGGATGTGACAGTGTAGCAGAGTGTTTGTGTGCGGCATATATGGTGTCATTCTACCTCAGTGACCTCTTGGGCTCAGGAGGCTAGAACTGTACTGAGCCCAAGCGCATGCCCCACAGATGATCTTGGAAATCCATCTAGAGATGGTTTCAAAGTAAGGCAACTGGAGGCGGAAATTGAATAATTTTTTTTAAAGGAAAGATATTATTTCACAGACGAAAAACAGACAGAAGGATTACAGGACAAAACACGATGCATTTCGACCTCTTGGGTCTTACACACAACATTTAAGACGAGGAAAATGAAGAATGAGCAACCACTTATCTTCTCATATTCGGCACAGAATGGTTGAGAAAATAAGTGGTTGCTCATTCTTTGTTTTAACACATATTCAAACTGAACAATGGCTGAACAATGAAACCAGATCATGATTACATGCAGATTAACCTTAAATAATATAAACAAAGTTTCATTTACAACAATTTTTCTTACTCGGTTAAAATTATTGATAAAAAAGTTTCTGTCACATGTATATCTCAAACCAAATGTTCAACCAAGTGCCGTGCGCAGATACCAATCAATTTTTTTTAAAGGATCCATCAAATACACAATATCAGTCTTGGAAAACCAGCCACTTGTGCCGATCATTGTGCATGACTACCTCAGAATGCTCAAAAACCATGTACGTTTTCTCTTGTTTTGAGCATCAGCCTACAACACAACTTCTTATATTCTTCAGGCGGCTCTTCTGCAAAGAAATCAAGAGTCTTGAAGAAATCAATCACATCTCCCTCCCTTGACTGCTTGACTTGCTCGGTCTTCACGTCCTTCTTACGTACAATACTGTCGATGTGAGACTGGGTCGTCAAAACCCATTCTGTCGGAACAGGCAGATCGATTTTCTTTTGCCTCCTCTCGTTTTATCGGTTTTCCAACCTTTTTTTCGTATTCTTTTTTCCGTATCAATATACGGTGTGGTGTCAGTCGCTCCGATCTTCAATACAAAAATCACTTTTGCATCCGTATACCCATTCCTCCCTATTTCCTTCATCACCTGCTCCATTCTGTTGTTGTTGTCACCTTCCTTAGTAGGATTTTGAGTAAATCCAACTTTGCATAACTTCCACCTTTTCGATCTGCGGCTAATGCCACACTCCTTTTTCCATCCGTCATCATTAAGGACAACACAATATATTGCAGGACTCTCTTTCTCTCGGCGAATACAATCTTTCTGTCCTTCCACGTTGTTCAGCTTTTTAATCAAGTTATTTCCGTTTGTTCCCTTCCAGAACCATTTGAGAAAATCTTCTTGGTTTTGCGGCCAATTTGATGCCATCACGGAAATGTGGGTTGAGACGTCTGGGACGCTGAAGCTGCAAATAACGTCCTTTTAGCGGGAGGTGCTTTTCCCAGATCAAAGTCTGCAAGGGGTCAAAATGTCACAGTTGAAAAAAATGAATTACTAGAATTTGAAGCATTCGATTGCAAGGGGGGGGGGGGGGGGGTCATACGTTTGTCCAATTAACAAATGTCAAGCATGTCATTCATCGAGCAAAATGTACAGACACGCTCCCGCCGAGACCACGAAGACAAAAGCCTACACGTCCTTAGTGCACCCAGCAGCCAGCCTACTTGGAATAGTTTCCCTCAGTTCGGGATCCGCGTCAACTGCAGGACAAGGACCACCTTCAGGCAGTCGAACGACGAGCAGCACGATCTATGCCCCGGCGAAACAGAAACACACACAGTGCCACAGCAAGGACAGAGCAGCTGGAATGGTCCTCTCTGGCTCTTCAGGGAGACTGCAAACAGCGAAAATGGTTCAAACAAACAAACAATCAAACAAACAAAACTAGGAATCATGCTTTTATGAGAGAGAACAGAGAGAGAAGGTGCGGGCCAAATAGCCTACAGAGGTGCGCGCGCGCACACACACACACACACACACACACACACACACACACACACACACACACACACACACACATACACACACGCGCGCGCGCACACACACATACGCACGCAAGCACACATGCATGCATCCTGAGCAGTTCTTTGTGCTTATACAACCTGGTCGACGTATCCGCCGTCCACCGAAAAGAAATGACTTTGTAGTCAAAAACCCAGTGGAAAACTACACACGTAACAACAACAGGTGCTACACAGTTCCAAACTGCAGCACAGAGCAGTATAGACAATCATTCTTTCCTAGAACTATTTAAGTGGAACCAACTAGACAGTAGCACTGTATACTCAGGTAGTACTGAGGCCTTCAAGCAGGCAGTGGCCAAAAGCCCAACGCCACGAACTCTTCTGCTGCGCGCCCCACCCGTTGCGTCGATGCCAGATTCCTGGATGCAGCAACTTACACAAACAGATAGAGATACAGATGCATTTACATCTCTATCTATCTATCTATATGGCATGCACGTCACACGCGCGCGCGCGCACACTGACTGACTGACTGAAACCATTTACTGTCAGATTAACAGTGTTGTACTGACAAACACACACACATACATTAACACACCCGTATACACAACTCCCCTTTACCCCGCAACCCACCCCTCTCTCAAACACACACACACACACACACACACACACACACACACACACACACACACACACACACACACACACACACACACACACACACACACACACACACACACACACACACACACACACACACACTGCACACACACACACACACACACACACACACACTGCTGCACACACACACACACACACACACACACACACACACACACACACACTTGTGTGTACATGTAATCAAGCTGGACACCGTCATCAAATATTTGAATGGCAGTTAAGTTTTACTGGTACATGGGAGTGTTGAGAGCAGATAGCAAGTTAACTTCATTTCATCACTGAAATACCAGTCCAAATATATCTTTGGAGCCTGACACTTTTTTTTTTTTTTTCGGGGGGGGGGGGGGGGGGGGGGGGGGGGTCTAGGCCTTATCTTCTGTGCCGCCCCAGTTACGCTGCACCTAAACCGATCATTTCGACACCCACCCCCTCCCCCCCCTCCCCCCGACCACTGCCACAGCCTGGCCCGTCTTGACACAGCCTCTGCACCGGGATGAGTCACTTCGGTGGTGATCAGTGGCGCCTGTTCTGATCCAGCGAAGGCAGGACAGCACCTGCTATCCCCGCTAATAATTACTGAATTGCGGAGCTGGCGTGAGTGTGCCACCTCGTCCGTCCAACGGCAGTCCCCGAATTTGTCGACACTGGTGACTCTGACAGAATCAAACAAAGCTCATAGACGTGGAGAGGCAAACGACACTTAGATCACCTTAAGAGCAGGGCATAATGGGCCCAAGATTTGAGTCATTTTTTTTTTTTTTTATGTTGATCGATAAGGATGAATATGATGAAGAGATGATGCTACATTTTTTTTTTATTCTGCTCTGAGACTGCATGACAGGGCTGTACTACGCTTACTGTCATTAATATATTCATAGATTTATGTCCCGGCGTCAGTCAGGCCTGTGAGATGAGATACCTAGCTGCAGCGTTGGTCAAGAAATTTCAGCAGCATTCTCGGAGACGCATCCATTTAATGGATGAAACTCGACTCGATCCGATGTCCCAGTCTTCCCATCTGAGTCGTAGCAAACTCAGTTCTGGGTAGGAGCCGGTCGGAGAGAACCCCCCCCCCCCCCCCCCCCCCCCCCCCCCCCCCCCCCCCCCCCCCCCCCCCCCCCCCCCCCCCCCCCCGATGCCGGAGTTAAGCCGGGGGTCCATGACACTAACCACTTTGTTGCGATGGCTGGTCCTGGCTAGTTTCTTTGCCCAATACTATATGACGTGCTTGAATCTTCATTGCTGACGTCTTACCCTTGCGACTTTACCGCAAACGAGGAACAAATGCGTTTGACACTCTTCATGTTAGTTCCAGAAGTGGTTTCACAGTCCAAAATTAATTGAACAATTTGCAGCCTAACGTTGATGTCTGACGCTGCTATAGTGATATCTTCTGTCGTGACTATCATCAGGGACTGTCAGAGACACGTCATCAGGGACAGAGTACGTCATCAGGGACAGTATGAGACACGTCATCAGGGACAGAGTACGTCATCAGGAACAGTCTGAGACACGTCATCAGGGACAGAGTACGTCATCAGAGACAGTATGAGACACGTCATCAGGGGTTCGTCATTGACAGTCAAAAAAGAGGGGAACAAGAGAAGGGAGGGAGTGGTGCGTGGTGGTCATCACACTGGAACTTCATCAAACGCTGCGGACATGGGTAGACTTGACAGAACAATGAGAGTCTAGGCAGACATGAAAGAGAAAAGTGTAATGCGTAAACTGTTATTGCCATAAAAATTCGACTAAAACACATGAAAAAAAATATGTTTAAAGAAAAAAGATGGACACCGCTTTGAATCTCTGTCACACACACACACACACACACACACACACACACACACACACACACACACACACACACACACACATTTTGCACACTCCATGAGCAACTGAGTCATTATACTGCCTGTTCATCATAAGCAGCAGAGACCGGTTTGTCGATGTAGTGGCGGTGCACCGCTATATAGTGGTATGTCGCTGTACTGGAATGTCGCTTGAGAGGTAGATGTACAGGTGACTGGACTCACCTGTCTGTAAGTCGCTGTGTTGGATGTCGCTTAAACGCACCCCGCGAATGAAATAGCACTTAGCGACCACGAAGTGCTCAAAAGAAGCAGCTCGATCGTCTCTAAAGTTACCAGGCCTGTACGTCGCCCCCACTCGTCAGATCGCCCTTAATCTTTCTAGGACGCTATACACGGAAGCGCAATCATTTCCTTGTAAATAACAGTGAAGCGAAACTCCCTCGGCTGATACCACAAGCTGTGGAGGCCCAAACCACTCGACACTCCAGTCAGTTTGTATGGAGGATCTCACAGGCTCGCAAAGCCTTTCTTTTAATTCTGATGTCCACTGTCTGTCTTTGTTGATGGTTAAAGGTAAAAAAAAATCCCAAACTTTCTGTAGATCCTCCACACCGTAACAAAGTCGACGATGATTCGGGTAGCTCTGCGCTGATCAGGAATGTGATCTTATGACTGTCACATGATGTCACGTGACCGGTGTCCCCCACCCCCACCCCGAACTAATTTTAGTCACAATTATGATGTCACATAATGTGTCCCAGCCCGAAGTAGCCTGTTCCCTGCCTAGACTGCCAACCCACACTGTCCGGAGGGAGGGGACGGGAAGTGACATTAACATTGCGCAAGTTGTTCCCCCAGCGTCTGGCCGCGAGCGGGATACGCAGAAAGGAATTTAAGAAAGAAAAACAACAACAACAACAACAACAACAACAACCAGCCAACAAAAAAGAGACTTTAATGCTTCATGCGTTGTTCCACAGCGCCTGTGTTTTCACAGAGCGACGACTTAACACGTAAGGTTTACAACTTGGCTCCTCACCTCACCTCACCTCACCTGTCCCGGAGCTTGACGACCGTTGGGGCGCCACTGAAGACTTTGCAACCGGCTTCCTCCGCTCCTCCCGGTTCTCAGACACTCTTGTGGAGTCGCTGAGTGTGGGGCTAGTCCATGCACTGATGTTGTCCTCCTATCTCTGTCTCGGTCTTATACTCCTGCCTCCTCGCATTCTTCCTTATAGAATGGTTTTAGCAAGTCCTGTTGATCTTGATACACAACTATACCGTCTCATTTTCTTATTTTCACTGCGGATAAAAGGTCTTTGTATGATCCAGTGGCTTACCTTGCTCTGGTCTGGGTCTCCAAGTTGCATATTGTGGTCTTTGCATGAGATGCTAAGGATTTTGTTGAAGCATTTCATCTCAAATGTCTGAACCCTTTCTCAAGTTCAGCTGTCAGTGTTCACGTCTCACCGGCATAGAGAAGTATGACAATGACCAGTGAACACATCAGTCTGATCTTGGAACTGACTGTGATGTTTCTGTCATTCCAGATGGGTCTTAGTCAGGCTAGCGCTGCTGTCGTTTGCGCAGCTCCGGAGAGCAGTCAGGCTTTGATCCGTCAACTGAAGCAATTTCCCCAAGGTAGGCTACCTGAAGCTCTGAACTGTCTCTAGTTTTGCTCCCTTGATAACGATGTTAGCGCCCGATGCCGTTGGTGTTGTTTGCTCATAAGTTTTGTGTTTGAATTAAATGTGATTACGCATGTGTAAACATTTGTCCATAGAAAATCAAACAGAGCCGTATTCTGCTGATTGATGCAACGCCAGACATGAACGATCGTTTGAGTGAGCATACGTAAAAGCGAAGACTGGTTAGTCCCCAGCATTGTGTTGCCGAGAGCTTCAGACGGAAAATGTCATTAATTAAACTTTCAGGTTTTCTCGTTGTGTAAGATTGGCTGCTATATTTACAAGAGGCAGCTGTTTTACTGTCTCCGCAGTTCTGTCAGTCGCGCCAGCTTCTGACGTGTTCCCCAGTTCCTTCGCCTAACTTCACTCCCTTGGAATTTAGGTACAGGGTACAGCTAGGATCTTGAAATCTGCAAGTAAGGCGAGAAATCTCTTAAGAAACTAAAACGATACACAGCTATAATCGAGTATTGTAGTGACGACAGTCTAAAAAAAATGTTTATGTATGAGTGCCAGTACTTGAGTGAGCTTGTACCAGCAGGTGCGCGCGACTTCAGAGAAACCTTGCCTGCATCCGGTACCTGTTCCCATGGGTACGTGGCGTCAGCTTGGAATGAACATACCGGGATCACGACCCCAAACGCCAGTGAGTGACTGAGTTGTGTGTGTGTGTGTGTGTGTGTGTGTGTGTGTGTGAGAGAGAGAGAGAGAGAGAGAGAGAGAGAGAGAGAGTATACATTTGTGCGCATTTGTGAAACATTTACAGACCCTATTTCTTTTTAAACTGACATTTCTTATTACATCCGTTATGTCCCATCGTGACTTGTAATTCTTTCTCTTACGAATATAACTTGTAACAGCGAGGACAATTGGTACTGCGCCCATTCTAATAAGGTAGCCTTCTGAGCCCTTGTGACAAATGTTGACACGGATAAATCTCACACCGCATACACTAAACACACACACAACCAGGGGACAGCGTCACCCTCCATAATATCAAGGTGGGCAGGCGGATATGCGCGCGCGCGCACACACACACACACACACACACACACACACACACACACACACACACACACACACACATGCACACACACACCTCTCTCTCTCTCTCTTTTAGAGAGAGAGAGAGGGTGTGTCTGTAGTGGGGGAACATAAGTCGTAACCCCCCCCCCCCCCCCCCCCCAACTTTCTGTAATTTCTTTCCCTTACTTCGTAAACTTACTTCATTTTCCTTCCGCATGCATGCACTAACAATGTGTGTGTGTGTGTGTGTGTGTGTGTGTGTGTGTGTGTGTGTGTGTGTGTGTGTGTGTGTGCGTGCGCGCGCGCGCGCGTGTGTATGTGTGTGTGTGTGTGTGTGTGTGTGTGTGTGTGTGTGTGTGTGTGTGTGTGTTCATGTGACAGACTCGTGTTCGATCCGATGCGTGGGTTAAGTCGCGGCGTGGTTCCCGACAGATTCACAGAGTCGAGCTTCTCAACGGAAGAGTCGGCGGACTCGACTACGTCTGTGCCAGATGTAATGCGAGGTGGAACAAGTTGTTTGACAGCGTTTATCGGTGGGATATAAACGGAGAGACGTTAATTCCTCCGAAATAGTAATGGTCCAGATAGTGAGACCGGTTAGAATTATCATCATCATCATCATCATCATCATCATCTTCTTCTTATCATCATTATTATTATTACTGTTGTTAAGAGTACTTATCATTATTATTCATTATTAGCCTACTATTATTATTAAGAGTACATATATAGCGCCTATCCTGTTTCTTCTTCTCATCATCATTATTATTATTATTGTTGTTAAGAGTACTTATCATCATTATTATTATTAGCATACCATTATTATTAAGAGTACTTATATAGCGCCTATCCTAGGTTAGAGACTAAGCTCTAGGCGCTTTACGATCCACCCTCCCCCTTACACAACGGGCAGCCTACCTGGGTGGAGCCGACGGGAGAGGTGCCTGTTCGGGTACTTTATTCAATCATTCCCCGAGTCATTCAGCCTGTCAGTCACTCAGCTATTTATTCATATTTTCATTTTTTCGGTGCATGCTAGATGTGCATACTTGTCATCTGTATCAGGGGCCAAACTGGCATTCCTTTCCGGAAGTTGGTAATGGGGTTTTATGTGTGCGATGAAAGACTGATGTTAGGCTTACACTCGTACACGGAACCTCGGTTTGTAGTTTCATTCACAATACTATTAGGGAAGTAGATTCAGTACCACAGAAAAAAAAAAAAAACAAAAAACACCTGCTTGGACACGCCCCGGCCGAGATTCGAACCCCTACCCTCAGGATCACGAATCCGGCGCTCTATCAACTGAGCAATTTATGTCAAGTAAAACAAAATAATTAGATTTACCATCAATGATAAAAACGTGGGGTTGGGAGCGGAGGCAAGAATCCAGGACACGCACGCATTTGCTTACAAGCAGTGGAATGACACTCGCATCGATCCTCTGCATTTTGCTGCATCAGTTAGTTGTGCGGTGTGCGAATACCTAGAATTTTGCTGATGAAATGTTAGCTGGCTGCTCAACAAACAAAACAAAGAAAAGAACACAGGAAAGCACTAGCTCACTCTAAAAATGCACTTGTAATTTGTTTATTTCCACTGGGCTTCTCCATCGTAAATCGTGAAATTAATCATTAATGTTGAGTAAAGTGATTCATATGAGTGACGAGGGGGATGGGAGTGGGGTGAACATGACAATATTAACCAATGAAGAACTGGTTTTGTGTCACGTGAGGACTGAATAAGCAGCAGACGATCATTGACCACAATGCTGGCGACTCGCTAACAGGCTTGGACTAAAGAATTTGCTCACAGCAGACACGTTGAGTCTTCGTGAGGAATCCTGGTTTTTCTTTCTCGATTTTCATCAGCAGATTTCGAGAAAACTGACAGAACATCATCATGGTAAGAGTACAACATTTTCTTTCCTATTGGTTATCAATGATTTAGTTAGAAAGCTGCACTGAATCAAATTTTGCCTGCTTAGCTAGGGGCTTCGCGACCAGTCAGTGATGCTCAAGTCACGTGGTTTGGCTATCAATGTGTCGCCCTCGGCAGACCGCTCGTTTATTCGGCCCTCTGATAATGACAGAATTTTGTCACTTTAAAATGAATTTGACGTGCGATGCGGCATTCGCGCAGTTAAAATTATGCGCAGTTATTTATTCAGTTCCTTCACTCGCCGTATAACTGAAAGACGACACATGTCAGAGAAGTGGAAGAGAGCCATCTTCCGCTTGCGTCTCCATCTGCAAGCTCTGACTGGTGTCGTCAGTAGCCGATTTCATCACATGCACGCTTCACGCGTGCATTCACATCCGCCAAGTTATTTTGATAGCAAAATACTGAACTGCGTCGGTTTTGGTTTTAAGACATTCCTAATAGAATTTTTTTAAAGCCATGAATTCTTTTTGACAGTGGAGTCATTTGTGAGCTACTGCAAAAAGATGGCTACAAATTCTGGAGAGATGAAAGTCGATGAGTCATTTGATTTTTTAAAGCCATTATTCACATGATTATTACATAATTGGATAGTTCAATGTCAATGGAGAAACCTGTAAGAAAAGATTTTTTTTTGCAGTGAAAGTGTCCATGCCAATTTGAACAGAAATCAAACATCACCTCCATGCACGCTTCAGTTGTGTATTGGAACAAGAGGATTGTGGACTCTCGCTGATCCGACAGGATACATTGATCAGTTTGAACCATATACTGGTGCTCGCATGGGACAGAATTATGGCTGGTTGGGTCTTTGGAGGGGCATGGTCATGGATTTGATGTCTGAGCTTCCCAAGCATCCATGTCACTTGACATTTGACAATGTTTATTTTTTAAACATTACAGCCATGTTGACTGAGTTAGCTACCAATGGATTTGAGGCAACTGGAACCATCAGGGAAAGAGTGGGCAACTGTTCATTTAGGGATGCCGCTCGATTCACAAAAGAACCCAGAGGAACTCATCACTTCCAACATGACAGGCGCAGTAATATGCTGGTGATGTAATGGAATGACAGTTTGATGGTATTGAACATTTTGTAGTTGCCTCACCCCCAACAAAGCGTTGTGCACTGTGCCACAAGAACACTCAGAAAATATGTCTCAAATGCAGACCACACCTGTGAATTACAGCACTTGGGATTTGTCGAGGAGGCTTTCAAAACGACATGGAAGAGCTGCCGGGAAGACAGCTATGTGCTGCATTTAATATGTGAATGTATTAGTAAGTGTGGCATGGCCGTCATCCAGGCTGATGTGTGCATGCATCACTAAGGTGAGACCGTCTGTCCTGGTATTTACCCAGGTAGTTGTAACGCTCCTAATGCCTTGTGCATCATTAAGATTTAAAAAAAAAAAAATTTTTTGCAGTAACATGGAACCATTGATCACTGTGATGAGTATCATAGGAAATTGCAGCTGTATGAAAGTATTCATGAATATTGAAACTGTTTCAGAAGTAATAGGCCAAGGATTTTCAAACAAACAGTTTAAAACTGTGTGGGCAGTCTGCAAGCCTGGGACCACACAGACGAATTCCATCCCTGAAATGGAAGCACCTCAGAGAGTGTAGCTCAAATTTCTTGATCAACACTGCAGGTGTCTGTATCTCTCGTGCCTGGTTGATGCCAGGATATGAAAGTAAGCATAGAGTATAGCCCTATTATGCAGTCTCATACTACAGTCATCCATAATATCAACTTCATCATCCTCATTCTCATGGATCAGCACTGAAAAAAAAAAGTCTTAGATTCTGTGGCCATTCATGCCCTGCTCTCATGGTGACCTCCGTTTCGATGTCCTTTCCAGGTCTATGGCCTTGGTTTGAACCCTTGGGTCACTGGCATCAGTGAATTCATGAGGGCTGTCATTGGACGGACGTGGTGGAGCCCTCCAGAGGGAGAGCTCACTCACGCTGGCTCCACAACTAAGCAGTTATTGTCGTCAGTAGGGGGCTTAGTAGGTGGTGTCTGCATTTGTTGGATCAGAACAAGCACCACTAAACACCACAGAAGTGATTTGGTGGTAGTGTAGTGTCTCCTCCGGTGGGTTGGCTCTTGACAACTTGATACTGACTGCTCCCAGTGGACTGTTTGTGCCGGGCCAGGCTGCAACTGTGGACGTGTGTTTGTGTGTGTGTGTATGTGTGTGTGTGTGTGTGTGTGTGTGTGTGTGTGTAAATGAGCAGCAAGGGTGCAGTGCCACTGTAGTGGTATAGAAGATGGGACAAACAATAAATAGATAGTGGGCATTCAGTAGTAAAAAAGGAGAATTCAGGATGGAACCAAGACAACTTGAACTTCGTCTGGAAGACTCATTTGTATTATTTTAGCAGTTTCGTGAAGAAAAGCTGTTAAATATCCGTTGCTGATGGGTGCTTACATAAAAAGGTCTTCTGTTGTTGGGAGTACCAGTCAATGATATTGACATGAAGTGGTCCTCTGAACTTGGGTTTTGCTTTTAATCTCTTCTTCCTGGAATAATTTCTGTTGAACTTCGTAGTCCAGTGTCTGGAGTCTGAGCTGTTCTGTTTTCAATGATGAGTGGCCAGCACACTCAGGAAAATAAATGATCATTTAAAAAGATTAAGATTTTGAATGATTTGGGGTTCCTCATGGACAATATGACCAGTGTACCATCCCAAACTAGCCAGTAAGAATCCAGTGAAGGAGAATCAGTAAGCTTGGGTAGCAACTTGTTCCTCTTGCATACTGTTCTGGGGAAAAAAAAAAACTGGTGAACAGGATTGAGTGAGTGACATGCCCCTGATGGAGTCTGAGCCTGTGTTGTTCTTCTGTCCTCTTCGGTGTAGAACTGAGTCCTGTTCAGATTGTGGATGTCAGACAACATTCAAGACAGTGAAAACAAAGAACGAACAGTCACGAAAATGAATAGACTGTCACTTATCTCCTCAAAAATTGGATGCAAAATGGATACAAGTGGAATGGAGTCCCAAATCCATTCCACATCCATTTTTGTACCCAGTTCCAGGAGATTACTGACTTTCCGTTTATTCTTCGTTTTCATTGTCTTGAATGTTGTTTGTTTTGTCTAAAGAAGACCAAAGAGATCGAGACGCATGTTGTTACTTTTTGTAATTTTCTTTCATCTGGCGGTGCTGTAGCTCTTTCTTTTGTTTCAATTTCAGCCTGCAGTCACTCACTTTGAAACCCACTTTTGAGTAATTTTTTTTTTTTTTTTTTTTTTACTTGCTCTCCCCTACACTTCTCTTTCCTACACCATCTCCCTCCCCCTCCACTCTGTCCACACCACTCCTCTTCTGACTCATCCAGTTAAAAATCACACAGAATGGCTGACGCTGTCAGCAGGGTCTGGATTAATCTGTTTTAAAGATGTCAATAGTTGAGCTGTCTTTTTCTATCTTGTTCTTAACTGCAATTTGTATTTGGTAGGTGAGTTCTGTGTGTGTGTGTGTGTGTGTGTGTGTGTGTGTGTGTGTGTGTGTGTGTGTGTGTGTGTGTGTGTGTGTGTGTGTGCTGAACATGATGATGTTTCAGTCCTAGTGTACTATTATTTCCCCTGATAGGAAAAACATGTTATTTTTCATTCATGAAGAGAATTTTCCTAGACTCTGTGTGTGTGATAGTGTGTGTGTGTGTGTGTGTGTGTGTGTGTGTGTGTGTGTGTGTGTGTGTGTGTGTTTTAGGGCCTACCATTTTCCCTTGTATTTTAAAATGTGTTACAATGTAGGCCTTTTCCCTTCAGAGTAGTTGTAATTGAATAAAATAATAGTAAAGTTAGTCTTGAAACCATTGCCTGATATTTTTTTTTGTTCTTATCCTGATGTCTGAGGAAATACAAGACACATACACATGTGTATGCATAGGTGCTCACACATATGCACATGTATGCATAGGTGCTCACACACACATGCAATGTATGCATAGGTGCTCACACACACATGCACATGTATGCATAGGTGCTCACACACATATGCACATGTATGCATAGGTGCTCACACACAAATGCATGTGCGCATGCATGCACACACACACACACACACACACACACACACACACACACACACACACACACACACACACACACACACACACACCACACTATGGCAAAGATTTATATTGTATGTTCTTCATGGTGTATGATCATTGATTTGAAATGGTTGTTTGAACTATGCAGAAGGTATAATCAAATCAGTACATTTTATCTGTGTTATTAATGTAATGAGTCAGTATCAACCCAAAATACAAAACAGCACACAAAACAAGGCATAAGATAATGCTTATGGGTGCAGATGAGTGAATTCTTTTAAGAAATATTTCCTTTTCTTCTGACATCAGGTCACAAGAAACAGATGAAATGCAGAAGCAAGAACTCCCAATGTAGCCATCAACAGGCGAATAGTCAACCAGTTGTTCATATCTGATTGAGCATATTCATTCATTCTTTCTTGGGAGTTTAAATCAGTTTGCAGTCTGTCAGTGACATCTGGTCCACCCTTGGCAGGGTGATGGTGCTCACTCTCGCATAATCACAGAAAGATCCCGTGATCATGAGGCTAATCAAATGTTGTATGTTGTATGGGCATTGTCAAAGTCATTTCCCTTTTGAATTACATTATAGTCAGTAGAAATGCTTCCCCCTCCCCTTTCCTTTTCAGTTAACAAGCAAACAATCAACAAGAAAAACAGTAAGCTCATCCACTCTGGCATTTTATTGCTTTTATTTAGAGGTTTCCCATTCATCCAGTCAACACCAATAAAAACAACAAATAAAAGAAAAAAGAAAAACTCACCAATGATCAATTTTATACATTAAAAAAAAAAAATTGTATGTAGTACAAGTATGTTCAGTTTTGGACAGAAACTCGAAATCCTACACAAAGTTTATACAGTCATGAGCCTGTCGTTGTGAAATGACATACAGTCTTCTGGTAAAGTTGTAATCTGGCCCAGATGAAAAGCAACACAGCGGTCTCTGAACAGATGGTTTGCAACAACCAGTTTGAGATGAAGACCAGAACAACTGAGTCAGCCACAGGGGAA